>PVKC010010228.1:0-25822 GCA_004027635.1 Crocidura indochinensis
GGCCCCAGAAAGTGCCTTTCTATGAACTTTAAGGAAAGATAGGTAGATTTTAACTTGAGAGATCAAGAACTTATCATTGACAAGAAATAGCTCTTATTAGAGAAATCAAGAGCCTCAAGATAATCTTTATCTAAAATAACACCTATATTTATATTATTTGATTGAACAAAATTATTTATGGTGGGTGTATTCTAGGAACTTGTCTTAGACATGCTTCTATGTTTCTTTTGGTACTAAAATTGCTAAAATGTGGTGGTCTAGGTAATCCAAATAATAATTTTATGTAAGCATTATAGCACAGTATACTTTGCTCAAATAGTGTTTGTGTGATCAGCATATATTAAGGTAATAAATAAGTACATACTAAACTTAATGTTATTGTTGTTAACACAAGACCTGCTCAATTAATTACACAGATGTTATTGGTAGAATGAGACAAGGGTCAAGACCTTTTGATTTCTCGTTAAATTCTTTTTATGATCCTGTTTTTGTTTTCCAAAATGAATATGTCAATGAAAACTACACAACCATAATTTTAAAAAATCCAGGCACTTCTAGGAGATAGGTGTGGTAAATGGGAACAAAACATCTACTCCCTGGGTAGAGCAGTGCTCAGCAACCTGCGGTTCAGGAGCCACATGTGGCTCTTTACACTTTTTCTTTGGTTCTTCTGTGTGCTGGGCAGCTGCTCCAGGAGTCAGGACTCTGCTCTTAGACTTTGTCAGTGCATGCCCTGTGTGCAGCTCCGGTGCCAGCTCCAAGAGTGTAAGATGATACCCAGTATCAACCCTTAACAAAGATGTTTTCCCAGCATCATCCTTTCTTAAAACTCTTCCTTTGATATGTAAAAGCCCACTGAATATGTGCTTCTTCCTTTGAAACGTAAAAGCCCACTGAATATGTACTTTTGTCTCTCTCTTGACCTGAAGCCTCCTGGTATTGGGAATTTGTTTTAATAAAGAAAGAGGTGTTCTAGGCAGAGAGTACAAGGTAAAAGGTAAAAGGTCATAGACTCCATGATCATCCTTTCCTGGCTATCTTGGTTTATTATTTCTTTCCTATTTTCTTTCCTGCTTCTTCAGACCAGGTTGGGTGGGGTTTAGAAATAGAGTGCCTGGAGTGACCTTAAAACACATATTTTATTTTGCACAAGAGTGGGCATCTTCCATGAAGGAATTCTCAACCCAGAGTTTTCTTTTCCGTGGATTCTCATGTTCAGAGTACTCATGATTAAAGTTGTGAGCTAATGCCCTTAAATTCTGTTTTTCATATTGATTATGGCTTTCTGCATAATATAAGTTCCAATCAGAAATTTTTGGCAAGTGTGGAAACATTTCAATATCTCCTTCTCAGACACAGCTATCCCAGGATCAGATTCTTTTTTGAACACATCCATCTTATGTCTCACTGTGAAAACTAATTGTGAAACTCCCCTGCAGAGAAATATTAAGTTCATAGAGAAAATGAACAATGTCTACCAAATACATAAGCTTAGCTTCCCATTTCTAGTCCAAGTGGGGCTGTACAAAGTCGGAGTTCTGCTCTCAGAGGAACTGCATTACTTCTTCCCTCTTACCAACAAGGTGAGAGAGCACCTATCCCCAGAACAGCCACTTCACTTCTTCATGGAGAAGATGCTAGTAGTGGGCATCCATACTCTCACCCAGGGTGGTGAATATCCTGAATTTGACCACAAGTGTGAATTTCACAAATTATCTTTATTATGTCATCTGTCACAGAGTTTAGTTCAGCAGGGAGTTTTTCTGAATCCAGTCTGGCATACAATGAGTGGATACAATGCATTAGTGGGCAACTTCTGTTTCTTGTGACTACACAAAAACACTGAGCCATGCACAGTGCATCATCTGTATACACATCAACACATCAGATTATTATTCTGAGTGATATGAGTCAGAAAGAGAGGTGTAGACACAGAATAATCATTTGTGGCATATACGAATAATAAATGGCAGTATGGTAATAATATCTAGAAAAAATAGGGATGAGGGACAGGAGGACTAGTCCATAATAGGAAGCTTGCCATAAAAAGTGGTGAGTTCAGTTAGAATAGAGAAAGGCACATTATGACATTGTTAGTTGAAACTTATCACTCTGGACAAGAACTGGATGCTGAAAATGAATAAGTGACATGCATGGTACCCTTTAATTGACAGTATTGCAAACCACGGTGTCATAAAGGAAATTTTGCAAACCTCAGTGTCATAAAGGAAAAGAGAGATAGAGAGAAAAAAGCAAAATGACTGCCCCTGACATAAGCAGAGGACGGTGAAGGGGAAGGAAACAAGGGACATTGGTGGTGGGGAAAGTGCACTGGTGAAGGGTAGTATACATCCTATGATTGAAATGCAAGTATGAATAATTTTGTAACAAATATGCTTAAATAAAATATTTTTAAAATATTTCAGGCACTCTATCATAATTCCTTTATGATGTGATATCATATACCTTTAACAAAGTGCCATTTTTGTTTTTGTGTGTATTTTAGTTTGGTTTCTTGCAGCACACACTAAAGTGTCAACAGATTTTTTTTCTTTTCAGTGAAATCACTACTTTTCTCTGGAACACTGTTCTTACTTTTAAAGATTGTTAAAAGTTTTTTCTCTTTTACCTGTTTTATCTCCATAGTGTAGGGTTTCAAATTTTCAGCACATTTTGATTATCAAGAGGAAACATTTTGAAACATTTTGCTTTCTTATTATCAGTAATCAAAGCCTTTTTCCTCTATAAGGAATTAACAAATAATCAGTGGATTCAAAAACTGTATTACATTGTGGCTGTTACTTCACATCTAAATCAGCCTAATTATAAACTACAGGGGAAAGGAAATGCAATTTTTTCGATGTTAGAAGTTATTTCGTCTGAAAACAAATTATGTTTTTGCTCAAGATTTTGACAGAGAAACTTTGATTCACCTTCCAAGCCTGTTGAAACATCGCCAAGAAATAATTCTGATATTGATATTACCTATTTTACAACAGCACTTTTAAGTATCAGGGAAGCTTTTCTCAAGAGGTTTCAGGATTTCAGAAAGTGACGTTGGCCTTTGTTAAAAACCTCTGAATCCCAGTGTAGCAGAATTAAATTTTTCTCCCTTTAATATAGACATTGGCAACTTTGAAATGCAATTTCTGGATTTATAAAACAAAGAACTCTGGAGCTCGAAATTTGAACGTCTTTGTGCTAATTGAGAAAGATTGGAGAAACACAAATGTGAACTTAGTTCACAGAACAAGCTGTCTGCTTTGAAAGACCTGGAGAAGAAAGATATGTTGATTTTTAATACCTGGAATAGTATTCCTGACTCTATAGTCAACTAAAAAAACTAGTGTTTGCTGTTCTTTCCTTGTTTGTGATACATATTTATGTGAACAATAATTTTCAAGCATGAATCTTATCAAGAGTAAATTGAGAAATTGTTTCATTGATGAGAATCTGGAATCGTGCCTAAAATTAAAAACAACAACATACAAACCTGTCTTACTCAAACTTTCTAAGGCCAATGTTCACATCAGTGTTTGTGACTTTGTCAGTCATTGTCAGGATGTAATTTTGTCTACATTGTAAGGCATATTTTATGGAATTTAACATTATGGATAAATAATATTGTTCTAAAGTTTTTGTTTTATTAGCTGTGTTATTTGTATTCTCCTGACCCTTGTGGATACTTGCATACAGAATATTCTCGATAAAAACTTATTGAAACTAAAAACAGTGTACCATCCTATGTATTTTCAGTTTTAAAAATGTGGCTCTCAGGGCCAGAGAGATAGCATGGCGGTAAGGCATTTGCCTCTCATGCAGAAGGTCAGTGGTTCAAATCCCAGCATTCCATATGGTTCCCTAAGCCTGCCAGGAGCGATTTCTGAGCATAGAGCCAGGAGTAACCCCTGCGTGCTGCCAAAAACAAACAAACAAACAAAACAACAACAAATGTGGCTCTCAAAATAAATTTCAATCGTGGTTTTGGTAAGATTTGGCTCAGTTGAAAAAACTGGTTGCCGACCACTGCCCTAGTGAATAGCTGAGCAATTTAAGTGTGGTCCTATACAACTTAGTGATGTGTTATCATTACCTAGCAAAGTTCTTGGTAAAAAATCAGTTCCCTTACAATCCTAACACTTCTTGAGAACTGGAACTTATTGGTCTCTGAGGGAGAAATTTCTGTTAGAGATTCTATATTCAGGACCCTAGACCTCCCTGTTTTGTTTTTTTTTAATTTAGTTTTGTTTGTTTTTCTCTCACTCTGAGCACACAAGTCAGTGAAATACGATTAGAAAATTGACAGTAGAGCTTAGTTACATGGGTGCAAGCTAATTTCTTGTAGAGTTTTGCCAAACTGGTCTTGCAAATATTTGATCGAGTTCCACCCATATTTGACTTTTAACATGGACTTGGACATCGTGTATGTTATTTTAATAGATGGCATTTCTAAAATCAAAGAAATGTAAATCTCAAGATCACTATTCTCAGTGAATTATCCAGAATAAATCTGAATTGTGAAACTTTGATAGTTAACCTCTTTAAACTAAATTTTCTTCATTTTTAAGTGGAGAAATTATTCCCATTTTATTTGTGTGGTTCTTATTTCAGTAGTATTATTCAGTAGTATTATTCCAGTAGTATGTCTTATGCACTTAAAGTTTCAATTAAAAAATTCTTATTTTTATAATGATTTTTTTCTAAAAAATTATAACTTTTGGTTATTGGGTCACCCTAGTAGTTGTCCAATTGTACAGTTGGCCCTTCTATGTCTAGGGATTCCCCCCAGTGGTGCTTAAGGAACCACTGTGGTGCCAAAAATTGCAATGGGAATGGGGTGGGAGAGAGTCAGCCACAAAGGCAATTACTTTATCCTTATACTATTTTTATAACACATTTTGTATTTTTTTATTTAAATAATTTTGATTTTGCCCAAAGTGGATTACAAATCTTTCACAGTAATATTTTAGGTACATAGTGACATTAAATCAGGGGAATTCCCACCACCAGTGTTGTCCTCCCTCCACCCCTGTTCTCAGTATCCCATATTCCCCTCCTTTGACCCCCAGATTGCTAGAATAAGTGGTCCCCTCTGTGTCTAGCTTTTTGTAGATTTGATTTCAATTCTATTGTCATTGGTTTTTGATTTGGTGTTTAAATATATTCATTTTATATTTCTACTCAATGTTCATACACTGTTTGATCTTGGTACCCTCCATTATTTCCCCCTCAATTTGTGTGTCAGAACAAGATGGTACAAGTTATATGGTTCTGTTTGGAGAGAAGAAAAAAGAAAGAAAAAAAAGGCGGTAAAAATCAAACAAGAAAAACATGAGAGGAGTCCTTCTAGAGGCTATAAATATCAATTTAAGAGAAGAAAGTGAAAAAGGAAGAAAACCATAAAAACCATACCCCCCAAAAATCAAACAGAAAAACCTGAAAAGCACCACAGCAATAAAGACAACAATCAAACAATAACCATGGTCCTGAAATAAATACAAAGCACAACAAAAGTAAAACATCAATAACAAATTAATTTGTGCTTTTTTTTTTTTGCATAGGCACAATAACTTTTGGGGACATTAGAAAGGGCTTTCCCTTGGCCTAAGAGATAAAGTGTTTTTCCACCTTGAAGCACACTGTCATGGGAATAACTACAGGCTCCGAACATACTCTTAATCTCTCCCCTAGGTGCTATTGCGGTGTCTGGAAACTTTCCACTCAGTCGTGATGATAAAATAAGGCCTCAATAACTAGAGATCTCGGTATTTGCACATGTCATAGGATGGAGACTAGAATGAAGTCTTTCTTTTAGTTTCTAGAAGTTCTGTTCCAGCACTGTAATTTTAATCAGTCTTGGATTTTTCACCAATCCTAGTATGAAGCCTTGGATAGATTCTTTCATTATGTTTCCAGAAGTTCTGCTCAGTTGCCGTTGTCTCAGCTAGACCTCTGGGATTAGAGATCTGGTTGTTGTACAGGTCATAGGCCAAAGCCTAGACTAGAGTCTTTTTTATTGGTCCCAGAATAAATTCCGCCCAGTCATGGTTGTCACAGTCAGTCTTCTGTAGTTAGTGATCGTGGCTTTTGCACAGATCAAAGGATGACATGTCTTCTGATTTCATCTAATTGTTAGTAGTAAGGTAAGAAAACCTGCTCTTAGACCTAGTTGTTGACATTTCCTCATGTCAGAATGTCATATCCAAACTGGTGCATATTGGTGTATGAGCAGTATTAATAATGTTCCAGAGGGAGTTTGGTTCCTGGAGCTGTTGCAGAGAACCATGTCAGATCTATGTCTGAGATCTAGGGTTCAAGGTTGGACGTCATTGTCTAATCACATGGCATCTAAGTTAGGACCACATGACGTATGTTCAAGTTGGGAGGCACCCCTGTATTGTAAAATGTATGAATTCTTATCCCTAGTGTTAAGAGCTAGTTTTTATATGTAAAATTTCCCCTTTTTTAGTATACCTTTGCAAAAAGAAATGGTACTATATTATATTCCTGGCACATTTGGGGATGAGAGTGACAGGCTCCATCATCTCTGTGCCCTGGTTTTAACCTGATCTTTTATCCCTGGCAAGACTTTTTCCTGTAGGTTTTTGTACCTAGCAGAACCTAAACAGATGAAATTAATAAAAAGAAGAAAACCAAAACAAGATAATATATGTATATGTACACATATATATAAAGGAAAAAATAAATAAAAATGAGTTTAAAAAGTAATTAAGGGAACAAAATGATGCAGGAGACTATCTTACATTTGGGGAATAAGCAGGTTAAGAGGTAATGTTATAGAGGTCTTCAACTTATAAAGGAAATATAGGCTTTCCCATTGTTTTTTGAGATATTCTTGAAGGGTGGGATCCAGGGCACATTTTCATCACACACCCTGGTCTTGTTGAGTTTCAGAAATGACTTGCAGCTGAAAAGACTTGGGTAGAGTTTTCACACTGGGGGTCCTTCTGGAGCTGAATCTGGTATCAAGCAACAGTCGACATTTGGGATGGTAAGAAGAAGGGCTACAGAACATGAGTAAGCAGGAGTGTTGATTGTAGTTTCTTGCCAGGGGACAAGTTTGGTTCTCATAGAGGAGTCCTCTCTATGTACCCATGCCTAAATAAATGCAAACATTAGTGATTTATTCTAAAGTTGTTGTTAGCAGTATGACTCTAATAGGATTGGTCTGAGTTCTTAAAGACTGGTTGAATTAAGATAGATAATTATTAGCTTAGGTATGGCTTAAGAAAGAGAGGAAGGAAGAGCAAAAGATAAGAGAGAGAACAGAAAAATAGGTAAATATAGTAAACATAAATTTAAAAAATTTAATAATAAAATAAATTTAATAAATGAAATTAAAGAGATCGAGTTGTTGGGTCGGAGCTGGGAGGTTTTCCCATTTTCTAAGCATTTTGTCAGTGATGGTGTTGGGCCTTGCTAAATTCAGGGTTATATAGTGGCCGGAGAAATTTAGGAAAACCATAAGTTTAGTGTCTCGAGTACTAAACAATGTGGTAATGAGACCTATCTATGTAGGTGGCTACCCTGTCTGCTGCATCTTTTTACGTGTGTTTAGGACTTAACATATGGAATGTTTGAACAAGGTTTAAGTACTCCCTTACTACATTTTCAAAATCTTTGCATTAATATTCAATAGGTAATGCTAAGCATTGTATGCAGAAATTCCCAAACTCAGATTGAATTTCTCAAACTTAATTGAGAGAAAAATGTCCCATGACTATATCAGTGAATAAGTGAACACAGTTTAAAAAGTATACCTTATCTGGAGTAATCTTCAGGAAGAGTTGATAGCATTTGAACTTTCAAATTTAAACAAAAGCTCTGACTATTCATTTTTTTAATGTATTGGGGATTGAATCTGGCCTCTTGTCTGATAAATTTGCTCTCATTTCTTTGAAAAGCTCTGACTCTAGAGAGTGTAGGAAGTTAAATGGCAATTGCATGATACTTGGGTTATAAAGAAATGATGGATGAGTCAGGAATAGTATCTTATAGTCACAAGACCATAAGGTTCATTTGAGAGGAAATTAGATTAATTTTCTCAAGAAAACCTCTGTGCCAGAAAAAGTTAATTGAAGAGAGAAATTGGGAGGGACTCCATCTCTTAGTATATAGAGTTGTTACAAGAAAAAGGATTCCCATTTAGGATTGAATTTCCCAGAATCTTGCTTCTTTACGTGGCTACATCACTAGCTTTCATTAGTGGAATGGGAACAGAAATGATGTGTGCTACTTTGATCTAGATTTCATGACTGTGCTTTTTTCATATTTTTTGTCTTTCCATTAAAATTATCAGAATATTGCCAAAGTCCTTGTTGGTGATATCACAAAAGTGAAGTCAGGCTCTGATTCATTAATGTAGGAAAGCTGTGTGCTAATCTATAAACCCTCATAGGCTGTTATACAATGAGAAAAACAACTGTGATAACACACTGATGCTTG
Organism: Crocidura indochinensis; assembly: GCA_004027635.1. Classification (NCBI taxonomy): domain Eukaryota; kingdom Metazoa; phylum Chordata; class Mammalia; order Eulipotyphla; family Soricidae; genus Crocidura; species Crocidura indochinensis. The sequence goes on from PVKC010010228.1 coordinate 8,467, forward strand.
GGGGTGCATTTTTCCTAGCAATTGGTATTTCTGATATAGCACAATCTCAAAAAAGAGTTTATTTTTTCTGTTACAGATAAATATTTTTCTTTTCTTTTCTTATACATTTTTTTGTTTTTGGGCCACACCCAGTGAGTGATGCTCAGGGGTTACTCCTGGCTATGTGCTCAGAAATCGCTCCTGATTTGGGGGATCATATGGATGCTGGAGGATCCAATCGTGGTCCATCCTAGGTTAGTGGGCACAAGACAAATGCCTTGCCACTTGTACCACCACTCTGACCCCCAGACATATATTATTTCTCAAAAGAGTTCTATTAGACATGGATAAGTGTTCAGTTTGAAGAGCTGAAACAAAGTGTAAGACCATCTCTTCTGTTGGAGAAGCTTCTAGTTGCAAAGACAATGAATGGCATAGGACATAGGTCATGAGGTTAGTTGCCACAAGATACTTACTGGTGCACTTATTTAATTACCTCCACGAAAGCTTTTATTTCAACTCAGTAATTATTATTTTTTAATAAATAAGATTTCCAGCCTCAAATATTTAAAGTGTTCAGTGTGATGACTTAATGTACCTATAAGTGTTTATTATTTTTTGTTTTTCTTTTTGCACCACACTCAGTGAGTGCTTTGCACTCAGAAATTGCTCCTGGCTTGCGGGATCATATAGTATGCTGGGGATTGAACCAAGGTCTGTCCTGAGTCAGCGGCTAGCAAGGCAACCACTGTGCATTCACTCTGGCCCCTGTATAAATATAAGTTTTCAAAGTATTTCCTCCACTGAGTTGATGAGTACATTCATCCATCCATATACCTTTTTGTGTGTATGAAAACATTTAAGTTCTACTTCTGTATGGAATTTCAATTATACTACACAGTGTATAATTGCCATCCAACAACATGTAACACATTAGACTCTCTCGTCTCAGTAATTCTTAGTAATTCTCTCATCTAAGTAATTTTTAATTGTGAGAAAACTCATTCTTAGGGCTTTAATTAGTATTTTGTTTTCTTGTTTGGTTCATTTATTTTCTCTTTTTTTGAACAAATTTTTGAATATGTACACTATGCAGAAACTAATAATGAGTACTATCTCAACATTTTTCTCCAAGATTTGAGAGAAACAGACATTTACACAGTCTCAGCAAATGTGATAAGCCTTTAATGAAAAAAAAAAGAGAACTCTGTTATGCTAGATCAGAATGTCAGATTCATGCAGAAGGATTCAGGGTTTATGCTCAGAGAAGTCATGCTTCAAAGTGTTCTGGAGAAGGAATTTGCAGGAATGTGAGACAGAGTCATTTAAGGTGTGCTAGGATAAGCAGCACAGGCAAAGACAAAGGATTGACAAAATGCTGAATGACAAAAGCAGGAATAAAGCAAGCAAGATGAAAAGGCAGTAGTGAAGCAACAATTTAATATAAACAATGTTGCTAATATTTTTTGAAATATAAAAGTATTTGCCATAGCACTGGTACACAATCCGTATTTGTGAAATGCGTAAATAGCATACTGAAAGAGTTACTATTTCTTCTACTTGGGAACTAGATACTACAAAAATTCAACAAGATTCAACAGAAGATAAATTTTCAAAAATATATATATAACACTTTATTAGAAGATAGTCTTTGGAAAATATTTTATTGCTATATAGATTTTCATTATAGGCATAAGAGATGAGAAGGTTATAATTTTATGTCTTTGAAATTATAACTACAATATTATTTGTTACTACCTTGTAATATCAGGATAAAGAACATGCCCTGAGGTGAGTGTAGAAGAGAAAAGAAATAAGACTTGCTTGATGGGTTTCTTATTGAGAACATGTGCAAATGGAAAATGGAATGTTGAAAACATTCCTACAAAGCTGAAGGTTGTTTATCCTATAGTACAATCAATCCTTATTATGCTAGTATAAATAAAGCCTTCAGAAAATCAAAGATGCCAGGCAGGACTTGAAATTTTGTTTGTATTCTCATACACAGGCAACATTAAGAAAATAGTGGCAAGAAAATCATTTGGAGGTTGTAGGCAAGGATAGAAAACTTATTTGGATTCAAAGCAAAAGCATTATTTTGAATTGGAAAGCAACTATGCATACTGGTTAATGCATTTTGCAAGCAAAGAACTAAAAAAGCCAAACTATCACTATCTATTCCCAGAAATATTGAACAAAAAGATGATAGTTATTTCCAAATGGCACCACTACCCACAATTACTTTAGCAGGAAGTTTAAAGTCCCACTGGAAGCATTGAACTTCGCCTTTCACTGGGAAAATCTGGAGGTAAGGATTTAGTACAACAGGGTTATGAAATATATTCTGTGCCAACTATTTTAATTAGCATGAAAATGTCCAATTTGATGATGTTTAAAACTTTACATAGCTGTATACTAAAAAGAAGAATTTCTCATAATTTCCATTTTCTTTTTTTATGGGGTGTTTTGGCAAAATCTCTTGTGACCATAAACAAGCAAGACTTGATGGGAGATAATTTGAGTACCATTGCCTGCATTTATACCCTGGAGGAAATTATGGAAAGAGCTCAGAATTCCTCTTTTATAGTTCGTTTTCCAGCTGACTACAATCCAAGATTTACCTTTTCTAATGCACTCTGGATTTGTAGGGGTAATCTACCAGGGTTATTTTGATATGATTCTAATTTCAAATTCCTGGCAGAGTCTAGAATTTTCACCTATAAGTTTTACCATTCCCTGCAGAAGCATTTTATCACCGAACTAAGATGCTATCTTTCAGAGATCCTGTTCCTGTGACCTGATGTGCTGGATACACATATTGTGGTGACTCTTTCTACATGCTTTCTACATACTTTCTCTGTTCTGGAAGGCTAAGATGATGGATAACATCAACAAGTCCCCTTGCCCTATGCCTGGCTGGCTCCCTCAGTCAAGTCACTACCTTTGTCAGATGGCCCTCTACATGACTCTTTCTCACCAAGTCCAGGTAAATTCTTTTTTCTCTTACCCATATCTCCTGATGATGGTATCTGCATTACAACTGCCCAAGTAATGCCAAATTTGGCTTGGGTTTCTGTGTACCTTGATCTCAACTCTACACAGTCCTTTTGTTAATATCTCCTTCATTACACAAAGTTATATGCATATTTAATAAATAATAAAAATATTTTAAACTTTAATCTCATTCAGCAAATAGTATGGTATTTGGTATATTATAGGTGGTAGCTAAATAATAATTTCAATAAATGTGTGAAATGTTAATTGAACACTTAAAGTGTCAAATTTTCAGGCTTATGAATAATATATTTTTTCAAAGAGATTAGAATACTTTGTAAGTAACATTTTAGAATCCCCAAACTTCAAAATGACTTACATAAAAAACATGTTGAATATAGTTTTTCAAGTTATATGTTTAGTATACAATTGAAAATTGAGATGAGCCAGTCATTATCTTATATTTACTATCTTTATATGAGTCTATCAAAAGAATTTTCTTATCTATGTGTTTCAGAGAAGATAACTATAATAACAGTGATTTTCAAGAATAAAGATAGTTGCTTTATTCTATTTTGATTTCAACTATGTATGTAGAGTTTAAGAGGTATTTTGATGCTTTAATTTCACTTAAAAGCTGTTCCCCTCTCTGTGCTCTAGGTTGGCCACATGCAAAGCAAGTGTACTTATACTATCTCTTAAGTCCTAATTTAATTTAATTTAATTTAAAAAATTGAAATGGTCTTAGAGTTGGCCAAATGTATAAAGTAAGAATGATGGTTTAGAACCGTGGTCCTCAAACTATGGCCCGCAGACCACATATTGTATTTGTTCCCATTTTGTTTCTTCACATCAAAATAAGATGTATGCAGTGTGCATAGGAATTTTTTCATAAGTTTTGTTTTTACTATAGTCTGGCTCTCCAATAGTCTGAGGGGCAGTGAACTGGGCCTCTATTTAGAAAGTTCGAGGACCCCTGGGTTAGAAGAAAGAGATACATTATGAAAAACTAGTAGAAGAAGATCTTGCTCCTCAAAAAATTAAGATAGAATTTATAGCAGGAGGTGGTTGAAAGATTTAATGATTATTTAAGAGGAAGAAGAATAACTTTAGGTAGGTGATGGTGGAGGATAAAGGAGATGGGTGGGAATTTCTAAAAATTATGGATACCTCTTTTCAACTTGCGTGGGAAAGAAGTACTGCACAGCATAGGAATACTGGTGTGAAAATCCTGTGGATAATATTGATTTCTGTTGTAAGATAATCTTTTAGAATAGATCTCTATAAAACACTGTGGATTTATTTAAGCTTTGTACCCTTTAGTCTACCATTCTCCTTTATTCCCTAGTAAAATTAATGCTTCTCTATTCTGTACTTAAAATATTCAAGTGGGTAAATCTCGAGATCTTAAGTGTTCTCAGCACACTTGCACTAATGCACACACATAAAACAAAGACAGTGCTTACAATAGCAGTAACCTAGAATTTCTCTGCAGGTAGTACCTCAGTAGTACCAGGTTTGATTTATCTAGTCTTGACTCAGCAGGATTTTTCTAAGAATTGCAGGTGTCTAGACTATCTGGGGAGAATACATAAGCCTGCAATGAGAGTTGAAGATCTGTTTCATACGCGCCTATTCTGGGTATGTGTATGCCAAGAGGCATGAGAAAAAAAGTAAGCTTTCTTAGAGCAGGAACTTGGAACTACTACAATGACATATCCCTTTGTTGTATTGCCCAAACAACTAAATTGTCTGAATCCAAAGTTTAAGGGTTAGGGAAATACTCTTTATCCCATTACTGGTAGAAACTGAAAATTCAAAAGTCAACAGGCATGGATACTAGGAATAGGAAATAATGTAATCTACAACAACTTAACAAAGTCTTTAAGACCTCTGGTTTCAATTTATATTTGTGTAATTTGGTTTCTATATTTCTTCCAGTGGTCTTTGATATTAACTTTCTGCCATCTTAAAAGCACAAGTAGTTATTTTTGCTTGAATAATTTTGTAGTCAGGAACGTGTCCACTAAAGGAAACATATCAGTCATTACTATGCCTGCATGGCTCTACTGTGCAAGTTAAGAAAAAGAAACTTGTATTCTCTGGTATAGGGCAATTTTCAGTACAATTGTAATTGTCCAATAGAAATTATTTTAAATTCATACAGCTAGATCAATGATAATGATCTTGAATAATAAAACTACTAATGTTTTTGTGTGTGATAAAAACAGTGAGATTAAAACATTTATTTAATTCCAATTATTTGGGCTCTTTTCAGTCATTTGCAGAGCACAGAGAATGGTATTTTGGAGAATATATGAATTTGAAACCATAAATAAATAAGTAATCTTTCTGTTATTAGTGAAGTAAAATAGTTTATTACAAGACATTTAAGGAGAGTGGGAAGAGAGAAGGGGAGCAGGATACTGTTCAACAGATAATATGGGCATTTCTAGAGTGAAAAAAACGAGGAAAGGAATAGGTTTTCTTGTTTTTTGTTTTGTTTGGTTTGGTTTTTGCTTGTTTTTTGTTTTCGGGCCACATCCAATAGTGCACAAGGCTACTCCTGGCTTTGCACTCAGAAATAGCTCCTGGCAGACTCAGGAAACCATATGGGAAGCCAGGAATTGAACCTGGTCCATCCTGGATTAACCACGTGCAAGGCAATAGCCCTACCACTATGTTATCATTCTGGCCCCAGGAATAGATTTTAGATAATTGCTACAGGCTATATAGCACAAAGACACAGAATTGTTACTTGTACCTGTGAAACTCTGCTGGTTTCCACATTCTTCTCCTTCATTGTAAGGTTTTGGAAGCTGGGCCTATTAGCAAAATGTCCTCATTGAATTCTTCCCCCAGAGTAGCTTCTGTTTCTGAGATTATCAGTGACATTAGAGAAAAAGGTTCTCTAAGCAGAATCAATTAACCATCCTATCTGATATCTTCTTGCTAGAAATTTACTGACATCATGCACTCTTTATAATATTGCATTATTACAATAAATACTATATATTAGCATATAGACAATACATATAATGTCAGATACATTAAGACTAATATATTTATGTACTAGAACAAACATGAGTACATTTTTAACAATAGCTACAAAACTTGGTAGGTCTGTAATTGTTTATCTTCTTTGGCTTTTATTTGAATATTTAAATATATATGAGGTGCAATAATGTGGATTTGAAAATCAACATGGAGGCTTCTAGTTTAAGTGAAAAATTGGATGAAAAAGTTGAAAACTTTCTGTATCTAATAACTTAGGAAAAGTTTGCTCTTCTTTTTTATACAGGGACTTGGCATTATTTTGCAAAGAGAGAAAGGACTCTGTACATTCCTTTACCCATCCCAAGCCAATAATCTATGGCATTTATTTAGCAGTAATAAAATAGAGGAAGTACATAAAATAACCTAAGGAATGCAGAAAAGGGATTAGAAGTAACCCTTAAACATCTCATCTTACCTATTCTTAGCAATATTGAGTGATATTGAATTTTGGTAGGAATGTGTGTGTGTGCTTGTGCATGCTCATTACTCTTACAAGTTCAACTTGTAAAGATTGACACAATTAGAACTGCCCCAAAGAAGTGATCTGAAATTCATACTGCTAGATCAAAAACCTCCCCCTGCTCCAAATGAGCAATAACTGGAATGAATTACATTATGGAGACCTCCCAACTGCAGCTTAAATCATTTAAGATTTGCTTGGTATGGCACCTGCTGCTCACTTATTTTTAGGAGAGAAAAAAGTACATTCTCGAGCATAAGGACCTGGAGGATTTTTATACCCAAGGAAAAGACTAATGTGCCAGAATTGTGGGAGCTGAATTTTTAGAAGGGCAACTTAATTTGCCTCTTCTTTATAGACTTTAAGGAACTGAGATCAGAGCAAAAGCACTTCCAGTATTCTAAACCCATATGTCCTTCCTATAGGAATCTTAGTAGGAAGCCATTGTGATGTTTATGAACACTTGAGCTGCTGGCTTCAGTATAGCTGACAGAAGGATGAGCTTAAGGAAAGAAGGAAAAAGGCTGTAATTTCAAATATTTGTTTAATTTTTCAGAGGCTTCTCTATTCACAATTCTTCAGGGCGACCTTTTGCATTTTAGGAAAGAGAAACTTGGGCTTAATTACTTGGCGAGTTCACCATAACCTTTATACTTTTTGTATGATTCTCTTTGTGGCCAAATTTTTTATTATTATTTAAATTTTAATAATTTCTTTAAGCAACATGATTACAGAAGTGTTTGTAGTTGGGTTTCAGTCATTGAACGTACACACACCACCCTTCACCAATGTAACTTTCCACTCACCAATGTTCTGCATTTCCCTGCTCTCCACCCCTGCCTGACTTTGGGACAGGCATTCTACCTCTTTCTTTATCATTGTCATGGTAGCAGTTTAGTTAGTGCTCTAACTGCTCTCACACTTTTTGTGGTAAGCTTTATATTATGGGCTGGTCCTTCTGGCCCTCTTACCTATTGTTTCTGGATATTATTAACACACCTTGTGTAATTATCTGCTGCCTTTACAAAAAATGAGGATTAGAAGAAAATGCTGAAGCTGCACCTTCGTGTGAAAAATTGCAAGTGAAATAAAAACACATATTTGTACTAACTATACCAGCTCTGAGAGTATGGGCACACGTTTGCATGTTCAGTATGGTTACCAACAATCACATGTGATTATTTAAAGTCAGCTAATCAAATGAATGAATTTTTTTTTTTTTTTGGTTTTTGGGCCACACCTGGTGACGCTAAGGGGTTACTCCTGGCTATGCACTCAGAAGTCGCTCCTGGCTTGGGGGACCATATGGGAAACTGGGGGATCAAACCGTGGTCCGTCCTAGGCTAGCGCAGGCAAGGCAGGCACCTTACCTCCAGTGCCACCGCCCGGCCCCAAATGAATGAATTCTTAAGCATTCAATTCCTCAGTTAACTCTAGTCACATTTCACTAGTAGTATGTGGCCACTATATTAAGTATTGGTAATATAGAATATTTATTAAGAATTTTCACAAGAGGCAAAGTAGAGGATTTCCTAAAAGAAAAGACTAAGGAGGCTCAGAGAGATAGTAGAGCAGGTAGAGTTCTTGCCATGCATGTGGCTGACCAGGGTTCTATCTTTAAGCACTGCTATGGTTCCATAAATCTGCCAAGAGTGAACCTTGAGTGCAGAGCCAGGAAAAAACACTGAGCAATTCTGAGTGTGGAAAAAAAAGAAAGAAAGGAAAATAAAAGACTCAGAAGATAAAGATTCTAGCAAAATATTCAAAGGTCCCTGTTACCCACCCCACAACTCCCTGCCTATCTCACCTGCAGAGGGAGACCCTCCCATAGCTGGAAGAGGTCTGTTTGGTAATTTAAGAGGTTTCCAGGGGATTGGGTGAGACAGAGGCTCAGCAGGAAGACTCAGCATGTAGAGAAGAGAGACAGGTTGGGTGCAGAGAGGCTGCTTAGCTTAGAAGCCATGCAAGATATGCACATGGTGGTTAGGGTCTTATTTACTTATTTATTTATGGTCGCACCTGGCAGCACTCAGGGCTTACTCCTGGCTCTATGCTCATAAATCGCTCCTGGTAGGCTCTGGGACCACATGGGATGCCGGGATTCAGACCATCATCCTTCTGCATGCAAGGTAAACTCCCTACCCCCATGTTATGGTAATGAGCACTGTAACAGGAATAAAATGAAATAATGTCTAGTGGGACTTAGGCATCCGGTATCCTTTCCTAAAAAATATAAAATCATGAACATTATGGTTTAGTGGTAAATTACCTACAGTTGAAAACAGATTACAATAACATATTCAATGAATGTGCTCTGTAGCAGGAGTTCATATTCAATGTGCTCTGTAGCAGCAGTTGCATATTCAATTGCTATCTGTGGACATAAACATTAGATTATATTATTAGGCATAATCAAGTAGAAAATGAATAGATTAGGATTTTTGTCATGACATTATCATAGTGTTCCCTGTCTTCTGAGTATAGCATTGCGATGTGGAACTGGGTTGACCAACCTGTATCTCCAAGTACCATTGTGAACAAAAATATCAAGGAGTTATTATAGACATAGTAAAATTAAGACATTAAAATTAATTATAACAAGCACTATAGGGGGAGTCCAAATGCTTCCAAATGCATTCTGCACCTATTTCTATGGATAAAAGCATTAGAATTTTTTTTTTTGAGTTTTTGGAGCACACCAGTGATGCTCAGGTGTATGCCTGGCTATGCACTCAAATTTTGCTCCTGTCTGTGGACCATATGGGATACCTGGGGATCGAACCACGATTTGTCCTGGATCAGCCATGCAAGGCAAAAGCCCTACTGCTGCATCATCACTCCAGCCCCAAGCATTAGAAAATTATTATAGATATCTATAAATATCAGTTGATTGGACACCTGCTCAAACTAAACAGCTGTATCCATTCTTAATTGGAGAGTTTAATCCAATGATATTTAAGGAAACTATTGACATATAATATAATATGATATGATAATTAGATATGATATAATAATATATCATAACTTATAATATCACATATAATCACATCACAACATAATAACATAACAACATAACGTAACTTAGCATAACGTAGAGTAACACATGTAAGTTGACGTAACGTAACATAACATATCATAGCATAACATAGCATAGCATAACATAACATAAAACATAACATAACATAACATAACATAACATAACATAACATAACATAACATAACATAACATAACATAACATAACATAACATAACATAACATAGCATAACATAACAACATAACATAGGGTCAGGCGTTTGAGTGGACTTAAAGATTTGCCAGGATATCTACCTCGCAGTAGATATCTTCTTTAGCCTCCCCATTTAGTGGTTTGGAGTATGAGATTTCTCAGGCTATTGAAAGAATTGCTAGATCCAATCTGCTAGGAAGTCTGGCTGGCTTCAAAAGGCAGATGAACAGTGATGGCACTCGAACCCAGAAGGGGACTGATGGAAGTCTGGAGAGGAGAGGATGCCCCATTCGTTTGATCTTGGTAGATATGTTGAGTTTTCTAAAACATTATGATATCAACTTAATATATAGTGTAATAGAATGTGTTAACTTCTTCAATTATTACTGTGTTCACACTTCTTTTTAATTTATTCTAGTTTGGGCTATGTTTGTCTGTTATTTAGATTGCAATTTTAGAGGGCCATAGATAGTATAGCAGGTAGAGTACTTGCCTTGCACGAGATCGACCTAGGTTTAATACCAGATATGTCATATGGTCCCCTAAGCAAGTCAGGAAGGATATGTGAATGCAGATCCAGGAGTAATCCCTGAGCAGAACCAGGTGTCCAACAATAACAATAACAACAACAATCAAAAACAGACTGTAATCTTTTCTTTTTTTCGTTTTACTTTTCCTTATATGTATTTTCTATTTATTTATTTTAAGCCTTTTTAAGTCACATTCTCTAAGCTGTGTCTATTATAGGATACAGAGTTGAGTTTTGCTTTTGAGCCAATTTAAAAATGATGTTTGGTAATTGCCAAGTTAAGGCTAATTACATTTGTTGATATAACTGATATGCTTGATCTCAACACTGTCATTATTTTATGTAACAGTCTGTATGTTTCATTCTTTATTCATTTCAGAAGTATTTTTAGTAATTAGTTTATATTTGTATCATAATGGTTAGTTATGACTTTTACCAGGTATAATGGGCATTTTCCCCTATAAAATTTTCATGTCTCTCTGCAGGTTTTGAATAACATTTTCCTGAATTCTACCTATTTTCTACTTAGAAAATAATTATAAATTTTAAGTTGCTTTTTTTCATATACAATTACATTTTCTGTTTTTCATATCACATAATACTTACATACTATACTTTCATTCTGTCACTTCCTGTTTTAGTGCAAAACCTTTGCATATATTAAAGCTTCATTATCAATTCTATTTATAACGTTTCTAAACTGTGTCTTAATTAGGAGGAATTTTAGAATATGCTCTTAGAAGGACATTCTGTTGATTTTTGAATGTTTGAACTTATTTTTCTAAAGCTTTGCTCCTTGAAGGTAAATTGGATAGAAATACTTGGTTACTACTTGCAATTTTTTTATCTATTGCCATTGACTCTCTTGAGAAATTTGATACTTGAATAATCTTGCCACCATTATAATGATTCATTTTTGCCTGGAGGCCCTAAAGAAAAATAGTTTTTGTGTGTAAAGGTTTCTATTTAATAAAATTTTATCTCAGAGTTGGTGTCCCAAACTGAGGTACATGAGTGATTCTTTCAGTATATAGATACCTCTTTTAGGGAACTTATTTCTCAGATTATGTATATTTTCCTTTCTATATTCAATGATTGTTAATATATATTGTTTTCATAGTGACCCCAATTATACATAAGTTGGATTATTTTGTTTTGCTTTGTAATAATTTTCTCTCTGCTTCAGACTTCCTTCTCTTATTCTCATTGTTATTTTGTTACTTTTAAAAAATGTTTGGTTGCTTTAAGAAATTAAATATTTTTAGTGAGTTAAGTTATTATAAGAGAGCATATGTTTGTCAGATTCAGTATTAGTATACCATGCCTATTGCAGAATGCCAATGCTCCTCCATTACAATTTATTGAATCCTTTCAGCTGTATTTACTCCCTAACACCTCCTTGGCAACCTCATTTGTCTGATCATAGCCTAAGGTTTTATTTTCCTTGAACATTTTCTGTTCTCTTATTTATTCATATGCCATGGAAAAACTGTTATTTGGAATTTGTCTTTATTTTTTCTGACTTACTTCAATTGGTTTAATCCCTTCCAGTTTTCTTTATGTGATAGCAAAAGGTAAATGTTCATATTTTCTAATGGATGAGTAGCATTGCCTTATGTATACATGTCATATTTTTTAGATAGTCATCTGTTGCTGGGCATGCAAGTTTAATTCAGGACTTGGACACTTTATGTAGTACAACTAGAAATATGTGTTCACATTTTTTATATTGGCATTTTGTGCTTTTTTATATAGGCATCAACAACAAATTGCTGAATCTTATGGTAGTTAAATTTTTAAATTTGGGGGAGATAATAAGAAGCTATAACCAGCTTTATCTAGAACTTATTTCTGAATCTTTGCTCAGTTTTCACTCCTGGCAATTCGCAGAAGACCAAGACTATATGTAGAGCTGAGAACTAAGATTGGCTGCATGAAAAGCAAGTTTCTAGTCACTATGTTTAATACTACAAGGAGTAGTGACTGCAGTTGGAAAAATAACTATGCTGAGAACTATTGTGATAATGTCATTGAGTGAGGGATGTAAAAAGCCTATCTCGGATACAGGTGAGAGGTAGGGAAGGGAGAAGATGGGGGAATTGTTGGTGGGAAGGTTGCACTGGTGAAAGTGGGTGTTCTTTTTATGACTGAAACCCAATTAAAATCATGTTTGTGATCACGGTGTTTAAATAAAGATATTATTAAAATAAATAAAATTAATTTCTTGTCTTAGAAAAAAATCCACATATCGTATTTGCCAGCATATAAGACGACTGGTCATATAATACGACCCCCTAATTTTACAGTTAAAACATAGGTTTAGGCCTATATTCGCTGCATAAGATAAAATGTTCCTGTGCTGCAACTGTATGTACCACAGTGAGCCAATCAAACAAGCAAAGGTTCAAAAGGTATACTGTAATAGACTTCCTCTCCGACTCTGGCCCATTTGAGTAGTCTTTTGACAGTGTAGATTCGGGTACAGAATATTGTCTAATTTGCATGCATCAAAAGCCTGCTTGCATTGGTAGAGTTAGAGAGGCGGTCCGAGCAGCCTTGCAGTGATTGGTGCAGGATCGAGTTGAAAAATTTGTTTTGTGGCAATATTCTGATGATTTTCGTTTAGCGGCATACCAAGACGTTTTTCGGGATATACTTGTCATATAAGACAACTCCTGATTTTTGGTTGACTTTTTTTGTTTCAAAAGTCCTCTTATACGCCGGCAAATATGGGTATGTAACTTCCAATGTATCAACCAGTTATTTTAATAAAAACCTTAAGATTTTTGTTCAGTAGAAAAATAATGTTATTAGAAAGAATGCACTATTTCCCATGAAGATAAATCAGTTTAGGTTTTTATGAATAGTAGATGAGTGCTCCATTTTTTTTGTTGTTGTTTTTGGGTCACACCCGGCAGTGCCCAAGTGTTACTACTGGCTCCATGCTCAGAAATTGCTCCTGGCAGGCACGGGACCATATGGGGCATCAGGATTCGAACCGATGACCTTCTGCATGAAAGGTAAACGCCTACCTCCATGCTATTTCCCGGGCCCAGAGTGCTCCATTTTTATATCTTTGCTAGCACTTGCTTCTAGCTTTCATCTTGTATAAGGTGTAATTCATTATTTTTGTTTTAACTTGTAATCAATTATAATTATCATTTTTATGTGCCTACTGACCACTTGTATGTCTTTTTTGCTAAAATGTCTGTACAGTTTTTATATTTTTTATGTCATTTGTTTTCAAGTTGTGAATATTTTTAGTTATCTATATGTTTTTTGTTTTGTCATTTCTCAGATATCTGGTATAAGTATATTTTCTTTATCTTTTTGATATTTATAAGTTTTGAGGATTGAATCTAGGTCAGCTGCATGCAAGACAAGCAACCTATCCACTTTAGTGTCCCTCAGACCCTAAAATCATTGCAGCTTTATATGTGATTAGTGAACTATAGAAGAAAAAGATAAAATATATATCCCATACAAAATAGTGTTTCTAAATATTAAGTATAGAAATTAAATGAGTTGAAAATTTTTTCTTGGAGAACTACAAATCACTGAAGAATAAAATAGATGACTTTAGGAAATGGAAAAATAATACAAGTCCATAGATTAGGAGAATCAACATAGTTAAAATGACAAGTATAAAAAATTATTATATAGATTCAGTGAAATCTCATCAAAATTCTAATAATATTCTTCAAAATCTTTAAACAGTCACTGATAAAATTTGTATAAAACCAAATCACAAAACACTCCTAAGAGCTATAGTCATTCTAATAAACAAGGTATTTGTAGGAATTGCATGATCTGATTTGAAACTATATTATAAAGCAGTTACCAAAATAAGAACAGACAGTTGGACCAATAGTTTAGAATTGAGAACCCAATGATAAACCTTCAGATTTATGGACAGGGAACTTATGACTAAAGAGTCAGATGGTCCATGAAATGGAGTAAAATAGCCTCTTCAATAAAAGTTTCTTGGAACTGTGTAGCTGGACACACAACAAAATGAAAATGGATCCATATCTACAGGAAAGTTATTTCAAAATGGATAAAGAACTTGAGATTAGGCTAGGACTTATGAAATACACTGATAAAAGTATGAAGTAGAATGCTTCAGACCTCAAAGGTGGTTTCATTGATATAACTATTATATAAGACAACGAAAATAAAAAGTAAACACATGAGAACACATAAAATTTAAAAATTCTTCATGGTAAATGAAACAGCCTAAAATAAATATATCATACTGAAAGGGAGAAAATATTCACATACAGTAGGTCAGATAAATAATTAATAACAATGATAAAAGCACTTCAAATACATTAATATCAATAAATACAGTAATGTTTTAAAATGAGGAGAGGAAATGAGCAGACATTTCTACTAAGAAGATGGATTGCTAGTAGTTGTATTAAAATTGTCCAGAATCACTTTATATCAAGGAAATTCAAATTAATAGTATAATGAGCTATCACACCAGTGAGAATGAAATGTCTCTAAAAGTCCAAAACAATTTGCTTTGATGAAGAGGTGGTAAAAAGCAAAGACAAAAAAAAAACCTCATGTCCTACTGGTAGCCATGTTGCTTGGTTCCCCTGTAAAAAACAATTGAGAGATCTCAAAAATAAACAACTAAATAAAATAAAAACTAATAATAGTATTTCCGTAAAGCCCAGTGATCTCACTACTGGTATTTACTCCTAAAAAAATTATTCTAAAAAGCATGTCCTTTTGTTACAATCATAGTTTCTTTGTTGCACATAACCTTTTTAACTTTATATACTCCTATTTATGTTTTTTTTTGTTTTCCTTTTTAATGGAGTCAGTTCTTTAAAGATAGCAATGTAGCCACTGAAATTCGTCTGTTAGTTTTATTCTTTAATCTGTTTTTATTCTTTTCCCTTGTTAAAAGTTGATTCTATTTTTCTGTAGATACTTACACTTTCATTCTTTAGTTTTTTTCATTTTCTTAAATTTCATTATGGAGTTTATTCTTTTAACATATAATTATACTCGCAGTTTTAAAAGGGTATTTTTATGTACTCAAATTATTATTTGAGGAAAGCTAATCGGAAAATTGTGCACAGTTTTTAGTCTGATAGTTATTTTTCCTGGAGTGGCTTACAATCAGGTCAAGTTTTAATTATCTTTTTACTATGACTTAATGTAGAGTTATCCTGAATTCCTTTTTATTTCAATTTTAAGATATTGCAGAGATAGTTTATCTTTGAATAGTCTCATTTGGTGCCAAAAATAGTGAAATAAAAAGTTTTTCTGGATAATATTTTTATTGGCGGGGAATAAGAAACACAGGCAAATAGCAACAATAAAATCATATGACATCCTTAAATTAGATACTTAAGAATTATTAAGAATAGTTATATTAGATGGGTGTAATTGGAATATTGCCAATATTGAGGGGATAGGAAAACAGTTTTTTGGGGGGCAGTGATGCTCAGAAGTTACTCCTGGCTATGTGCTCAGAAATGGCTCTGACTTGGGGAACCATATGGAACGTGACCATATGGAACCATGGTCCGTCCAAGGTTAACACGTGCACTTGTCCCACCGCTTGTCCACTTGTCCCACTGCTCTGTCCCCAGGAAAACACAGATTTAATGTAGTATCCCTGACAAGTAACTGAGGGGACCAGTCTCCACCTCTAAGTCTGAAACGACAAAAGAAAGTAGTATCAGAGCCTGGAGAGAAAAAAATGGGATTATGTGCCTACCATATATGGTTACAGGCTTTAGTTAAAGGCATAGTTGTTTAAGGTGAACAAAATCAATGTACTAAATTCATTACATCCTGTTTTTGTTTGTTTGTTATACCTGGCAGTGTTAAAGACTTACTCTTGGCTCTACTCTCAGCAATCATTTTGGTGAGATCAGAGTACCATATGGGATATTAGGATGGAATCCTGGTTGGCTGCCTACAAGTCAAGTGCCCTACCCACTGTGTTGTCACTTAGTAACTCCAGTCTATCCTTTCAATTTCTTGGTGATATTCCTTCTAGTCAAACCTAACAGGAAACCACAGGATAATTAACCTTCTCCAAGCAAGACTGAATGAAATTTGGACACTGGCATTTAGAGGAGCAATGCTGACAAAGTGTTCCAGTATAGTACCAGCATTTAGGCAGGAAGTCTTTCAGCCTTTGGTTGAACCTTCCCACCTGATTCCACAATGACATAAAAAGTAGGGTTTTTTAAGGAAAAGTAGTTAAGTTATTATTACTCTCTGCCTAAAGTACAAAATTATGATTGTAGTTAAATCACTAAATATGGGAATAATTTGTTACTCAATACAAACAGCAAATGGAAAATATCCTCGATAATACAACCTACATTTCTTATCTTATCTCAAATATCATATTCTAAGATATTGTACTACACACAAGTATTCCTTGGATCTGGATGATTTCTTTTCTTCTTCCAAAGTATCTTGAACAAACATGTCAAGGTAGTCAATTATATTTGAATGACCAACCTATTTTTCCAGAAATCCTACGTTAGACCAAATGTTCCATGAGGAAAAATACCATAACTTGATTATTTTCTGAGAGACTGGTAGAGTCTGAAACATGATAAAAATTTAGTAGATACTGGTTAAATAAATAAATAAATAAATATGGAAGTAGATTTATTTTCCTTTAGTTTTAAGTTTCTAAGTACTTTTATGGGTTGCCATTCATAACCCCGGGGTTGCAGGTTATGAAGCAGTTGTGAGCAGCATGAGGTTGCCTTTTGAATGTAATATGCCAGTCGGCCCCTAATGCTTAGTGTACACTCTCATTTTATTGTAGCGCACCAATAAAAAATGATTTAATGTTGTAAAAAATGATTATTCAGAATGTTCTTTGGAAGAAATGCAAATGAGAAAAAGAAGCAAGGAGTTTTAAATTTTTTTTATTTTTTGAAGCAAAAAGTGAAATAAATATGGAGAAAAATATGAAGATGAATGACAGAGAAATAATGGTGAATGAAGAAATATGTGGTAGTCCTATACTTAAGAGATAATGTTATAATGAAAAAATACAAAATAAAGCACGAATTTTAGTCAGAAATAAATTTAAGACCAATCTCAGTCATGTATGATCTA
>PVKC010010229.1:0-25927 GCA_004027635.1 Crocidura indochinensis
TTGCTCCTGGCAGGCACGGGGGACCATATGGGGCACCGGGATTCGAACCGATGACCTTTTGCATGAAAGGCAAATGCCTTACCTCCATGCTATCTTTCAATTTTTAATGAATAACCAAGAGGCTTAAAAATTCCTAACCTATTCTTATGTAAAAGGTTTCACTGGTATTGAATAACATAAAAATTGTGTCAGTTATACAACTGACTCTACAATGATGTGACCCAAATAAGCTCAATACTTCTAGAAATTAAATATTTTGTTTTTGTTTAGGGGCCATACCCAGATATGTTCTGGGCTTACTTTTAGCTTTTCTGTCAAAGTACATTCTTAGGGGGCTCTAGAGACCATGCATGGTGTCGAGGATCAAACCTGGTTGACCTCAAGCAAGCCCAACACTTTACAACCACTATATTCTCTATAAAACCCATGGAAATTATATATTTCAAATTATATTTAAAGAATATCACTGCAAGTAACAGAGCAACCAGAGCATATATGATTAGTTAATTTTGAATTGTCTTCTTACTTGACCTTATTTTTAATTTAAAAGTTTACTAAAATAAAACTGTAATATGTATAAGAAAGTTGAGTAATATATGATTACTATTTGGAGGGAGAGGAGGATACAATTTACAATATACATTTTTATTCAGGACACTATTTCCTCAGGGATAAATAAAACATATTATATCAAATTTTGTCCCACAGAAGGCAAATTAGAATTATGTGATAACTGTTCGTGGCCCTGAATTTTAATTGCTCAGCAAGATTAAGTATTTCATATAATAAAAAACATTTGGGGAAAAATGAGAAATGGTTTGGCATATCCCCAGGCATTCAAAGACTACCATTCTTACCCCAAAAAAACTATCTTTAATACATAAAACACAAGAATGCTATAATCTAAGTAGAGATTAAATTGTAACTAAGATACCAGTGTTGAGAATTATATATGACCAAATAGTTATCAATTTAAGCATAGAATAATATGCATTAAATTTTATGCATATTGTGAGATTTTAAAATAAAATCTTTACATCCTGGGAAAAATAAGAGAAGAGCTATATAGCTATCTAAAATATAAACACAAACAGGTATTTACTATGTTGCTATATTTATTAATTTATGAACTGAGTGTTTATAGCTCACTTATAAAAGGATCCAATATAAACTTGTCTTAAATTTCTTAGAAAAAGTTTAATAATATAATAAATCTTGATATTTTATGTCATCGAAATAACTTATTATATACTTAATATATAATAAACCTACAAATATCACCTATACTTCTGATCTGCATTTGCCTCCACTGCAGGAAGGGATGGAAAGAACCGTTTCAATAATGATTTTTTTGAACTTTCTTTTAAAACCATCCAGATAGTTTATGTTTTTAAATGAATTATTTATAAAAACCATATTAATTCTCTCAAAATATAAATGTATAGTTTTTAAGCAGATAATCAGAGTTCATTTATTTCTTTTGTTTGTTTGTTTGTTTGTTTAGTATGTACCAGTGACAAAATGCTCAAGTGAAAAGCAACATTCAAACAATAATCTGCACATTTTGTTCTGTTTTGTTTTGTTTTGGAGCCACACCTGACAGCGTTCAGGGATTAATCGTAGCTCTGATCTCAGTAATCACTCCTACAGGTTTAGGGGACATATGGGATACCAAGCATTGAACCTAATCAATCCTTGGCTAGGCTGCATGCAAGGCAAATGCCCTACTCACCGTGTTATCGCTCCAGACCCTAACTTGAACATTTTGCTATATATTACCAAATATGTAGTCATTTAATAATAATAAAATGGGTATTTTAATGTATTTTACTTATAAATTTTGACAAATGAATCAATACTGAGATTTTATTTGCTTTTGTGAATGTATATATGTGTGTGATATGTATATACATATATATAAGGAGAGATCAAAAGCAATCAATTAACAATATTTTCTTTCTTCTTTTTCTTTTTCTTTTTCTTTTGGGCGGGGAGGTGTGGGGCACACCCAGCTGCACTCAGGTCTTACTCTTGGCTCTGTGCTCAAGGATCACTCCTGGCAGGCATTGGGGACCATCTAAGGTCAAACCCAAGTTGACTGTACACAAGGCAACTATTTATGTACAGCAGATATTGCTCTTGTCCCTTTATTAGCTTTGCTAACAACCAACATTACAGTGAAAGTTTCATGTCTAACAAGAATGTTATTTTCTGTCATCCAATTGCAGAGGAAATGATCTGTTAATACTTATTTACTATAGTCTAACCATTTGATATCAATTATCCAATATTAGATATTTACTAAGGCCTTCTGCAAGGCTGTACCATTCCTCAAAGATATTCAATCTAATTATTAAGAGTAGAAATGGACCTTGAAATCTAAACTATCAGGTTAAAATACATGCCTATCCATGTATTAGTGAGAAATCAGTGACACATACTAATATATTATAAGAATTTAGAGGCAAAAACTCTTTGTGAACTGGGATAGTCAAAGTGGATCACAGAAAATATAGGATTTTGAAATGATCTCCATAGTGGGATTTGGTATTAGTAATGCTGTTCAATCAATATATATTATCAATAAGAATTTGGAAATGCAAATTCAAAGCCTAACTATTCTGCTTTTCAATATAGAATCTAAGGAAAGAGGTACATAATTTTTTTAAGTTTAAAATCCTTAAAAACTATTTCTGGCCTTGAACCAATATAATTATAAACATTGTGAAGTTAAAACATCATGGACACACATTCAAACTTTACCCCTAACTGGAAGCACCTTGAACCATCCTCATTAAACTAGAACCACCAGTCATCCTCTTTCTTCCTCTGAGAAATTGTATGAATAAAAATAGGAAATAAATCTACTTCTTTGCAGAGATAATGGCTCACACTTAAAACAGACCCCAAAGAATCTCTCACAAAAGAGTAATGTAACCAGTTTATCTGTAAATATAAATCGTGGAGAATGGAGTCCTCAACTGAGAAATTATTTCATTCATGTTATCTTCTAGTTTCAGGCGCCAGCTTTATATAATCATTGGAATTGCTGAAGTTTCTATTGGGTTATTTGCAAAAAAAAAAAAAAAAAAAAAAAAAAAACAAAAAAAAAACGGTTGAATATAGATGACTGTTGGGAAGGAGCTATATATTTAATGTCCATTCAATGTTTTGGGACTCATCACTGCTTGCTCTTGTTTGGAATGGGAGTCATGTTTGTTTAGCGCATCACAGACAAGTTAAAGAGCAGTTTTGTGGTTTGTGTTTTTTGTCCATAAAATTTTCTGTTTAGATCAAATGGCATTATAGCTGAAAATAACATACCCTGATTTTTCCTGATGCATGTAGATCCTCCAAAGTTTAATAGGATATTGCCGAATATTTCTTCCCTTGAGGTTCCTAACCCAAAACAAGGTAGGAGCATGTAAAATCCCTATTGATATAAAACGCCACATGGTTAGAGGGGGAAAAAATCCCAAATATTTTTTTAACAGTAAAGCATTAGTATGGATTTTAATTCTAATATTTCTCCTACTATAAAAATCTATCCCAGAAATATTATAGTAAAAGGTATAGGAAAGAGAGAGATGTTATAGAAGTTATTAGTACTTTATTAAATTTGCACACTGAATTCTAGTCAAATCCAAAAGAAAACTAGAGTCCTGTTTCCATTAAAATGCACAGTATGAAATATACTTCTTTCCACTGTTTCCTTTCCTCCTAACCCTCAATTATTTATTGAGGCACCACAACTTACAATATTGTTGATGATAGAATTTTGTGCATATAGTGTTCTCTATCTACATCTCTCAAGTAACGTGGTACATCAGCTTTATTGAAAGTTGGAGAAAATGCTATATTGCAGCAACTCACCCCTAGTTTTCTTTTATTGTTTCTCCATAAACTTACAGAAATTTCTCTTTCCACCACCCTTCTTTCTACCTCTCTTTTCTGTCTCCCTTAACCCAAGTCCTCTTCTTTTCTCCTTCCCTTCACTCTCCCTTTCCTCCTCTTCTAGACCCTCTCTCCTACCTTTCTTTCCACTTTCCCTTCCATTTCTCATATCTCTCTCTTTCCCATCCCTGTATATTTTCTGTAGTGAGAATTTCTCCTTTTTCATCCTTTGAACATATTTATTTCTAGCAGCACTAGGAACCACCTTTTTTCTCTGTCCTTAAAGCAATAATTATTTTTACCTCTAACATCACAAATAAAAAGAGAGAGCAGTGTGATCACACAAGAAGAGCTGGAACTTTTTTTAAAAATTGGGCAGTAAAATTCATGACGCAGTGGCAATGTAATGTTCAATTCACATTAACAGTTAGCCTATATAGAGATATTTAGATGTGTATAAATAAAATTTATTTATTTTTTAAATAAAATTTATTTTAATGTAAGATTGTATTCTTTTGTTTTCTTCCTTCTTCAAAGAAAAAGGCACATCATTGGCTTTCACCTTCTTTGGTTATATACAGGATGTTCCTTTTAAACTCTAATGAGTACAGATGAAGGAGGAAATGAGCAAAAGAAGGAACTAGGAAATAGCTACTAAGCAAAACAAAATATATTAACAATTTGTTGAGAAGTCAAATTGGAAGGGCTGCATTTTCAGTCCTTGATCAGAGTGATGAAATTGAGAATGTCCTAGATACATATATTACGAGCAAATAGAATTATCTTAATCATCTGCTCCAAATGACTTTTTTTCAACTTTCTGCATACATATGTGGAAGAAGAAAGGCAGATCAAGCTCACCCTATTAGTATAATGCTAGACGGATTCTGAGAAGGGTTAGTGACTTTATTCCTTGGCAAATTCAATGAGAACATCTTTAGTAAAAATGTTATTCAATATTTCCCAATGAATTTCATAGCTCAACAAATTATACAAGATAGGATCTAAGACTTAAAACTCCTCCACAATTGAACTGAACAAGATTATGCATTGTTCAAAACCTGAAACACTCATTTAATTATTTTTCTGTTTTCTGTGAATGTGAAAGGACTAAGAGATTTTTTTTGAAATATCTTTAGTGAATGTCAGTTACACTTTTTAAGAAGAGATAATGAGCTCAGAAGAATTTATTTGAGTAACAATACAGTTGAATAAAGTGATTGCACTTGAAATTTAACTGAGGGTACACGTTACAGGCTGAGACCACTGATATGCAACCATAATTTACCTTGCCAACATCCGCAAAGAACATCAGGCTTTATCCTGTTTATAAACAACTCTTTATAAATAATCAGAAAAGAAATGGCAACTAAACAGAAATTTCTGCCATTAACAAACATCACAAAGCTAATAAATCCTGAGATTACATTTTTTAACTCAGACAGGGGTCTATATGTTGCTGAGTGGGTGACCATAGGTGTTTTGTTATGGTGTCTAATAAATTCAGTAAAAATAATCTAACTGGTTTATAAGAAGTCCTATTATTATATAGAATGCTGTGGTGAATTGATGCAATGGTATTGTCAACTAACCCAACAGTAGGACTCCTCTTTTAAGTCAGGACAATAGGCTTTCCTAAAGTCTGTGTTATTGCTAAAAATAATCATTTCATTACTGGAGTCTTAATTTAAATGGTCAGGAGAAATTTTTTTGCCTCTGAAAATAAGGCTTCTCAACTTTATTAGAGAGAATGTTAAATGATTTTCTGTCAAAGACACAGACTTCCTTTGTCATTAAAACAAGCTCTGAGGAACAACAGACACAAATATTCTCTTTTAGGGCTACTTTTCAAGTGGGTTGATGATAAGTTATTACAGTATGAACGTTTCACTATTGTTTCTAATGTGCTGTTCATTCTTTTAAACCTATCCAGTTGCTCCCAAATTAGCTTTGTCAACAGTTTCTTCTGTTCAAGTTGCAAACCACAAGAGAGGTAGGAATTCTTGGATTCATACAGTGATTTCATGGTGTTATGTGTTGTGAAACATTCCACTGTATGAATCTGGAATATCTGTGAAGTGTACCCATCAGCTTCTTGGTGAGGCATGTTGACTGATACAAATCAATGCATTAAATAATACTGAGAATGTCATTGTAAGAAAAAAAATATGCTCCCCTCAGAAATCTGACTGCTACAAAATTGAAAGTGTTTCTACATTTGTTTTCTGTAAGATGAATGTGTGACGAAGATTTATAACAGTTTAGATTTCTGCTTAGAACATGAATGTTAGTGTATCACATTGCTACTCATTTACATTGGAAAAAAAACAGGAAACCAATTTACAGTGAGTTTCAAGGATTCTTCTCATGACATCGGAAAGTCAATATTTCATGATGTTGTCCATGTATATGATTTTTGCATATGAAACATTTTGGAATTTTTACTTCCAAACATGGTTTGGATAACATTTTGCAGTTGCAAATGAAACTCTGCATTGGGTTAAGAATTGATTTTGGCCCCCAAATACCAGCTATACTAACATTCTCTAAATTAAAGGGTGCAGTACCTCATCTGTGACTCATAAATAGCCAATTACAGCTGGCATCTATCATTCACAGAATGAAGTTTTTCAGGAAAAGTAAAGACAACATAAAGACTGCTTATATTTCACTGTTTGTCTTTAAATTGTCCTATGTGACGGGTTTGTCTTATTACCCACTTTTAAGTATTAGGCATATGTCCTGTTTCTGTTTCTGGTGTCCCACCTCCAGTATAACTTGGCTTACAAATAAATACAGTGACAAAATCTGGATTCTAACCGGTTAATACTAGCCCTAAGTGTGCCCCTATTTCTTACTGAATCTTGTCAAATCTTTTTTTCAGAATTTAATTAATGCTAAATTGATCTTTCTGATTAGAAAATTAGATATGCCTTGAAGTTTCCTCATAATGAGATTTTACATATGGAAGACTGAAGGTGTCTTTTTGACAGGAATACAAATGGGTTTGTAAGTTGGGGGACTGAGTAGGAGCAGAAATGTCCAAAGAAATAACAAGGAACAAAATATGAATTATTTTCCTGATCTATGATGTATGCAAGTCTACATACAGAGAAAACAATGAAGGTGAAAGGAAATTATTTTGATCTTCCAAAATCCTCCATTATATCAAGTACACTGGACTTATAGTGGACCACTAGATCTAGGTTTTAACCTTGATTGTTGGATTCTGTTGGGGTCACAGTATTAAAAGTATAAATATATCTCTAGAAGCAGAAAATAACAATTCACCAAGAATCAAGAAAAGTCCACATTGTCATCAGGTAATGTGTATGAAAGAGCTTCCAAGGCTACATAAGTTTTACAGTGGTTTTGAAAACAGGATAAATAAGGACTGTGAAAATGTTCTAGTCTCTTCATTCCTCTGGATGAGGTCCCTCAGGAGCATGTGACTGTTAAAGTAGTGAAGGGAAAATAACTGTTAGCATTCTAATTTCTTCACCTCTGCATAAAGTCTTTTCTTTTCCAAATCCTTTCTTTTAGAGTGATGAAATGAATTTTTTTTTACCAGCTGTGACTTATTCAGATAATAAGTTTTCCTCATCTGGAAATAAACAGAAACAAAAGCAACAAGAACTGCCTGCCACCTTCTGAGGGCTTTGTATAATCTCATATTTTCCTAGTTTGAGATAATCATGTAATTAGAGATAACAGGGAAGATTCAGAAAGCAGATAACAAAGGGAAATTGAACTCTTTTCTCTTCCTGACATTGTTTTTCTTCCATTCTCCATTTCTCCAAACTTTGCTTTTGCTGTAATTTCTACCTGCTGAGGTTTTCCCAGTCAGACTTACTCAAACAGAGTTTATAATACTTAGAAAAGGTTTGTTTCTTATCTGGTGAGAAAACCTACTTTGAACTTTTATTTGAAAACAACCATTTTTGTTACTGTTCTTACCTAACCAATTAATAAGTTCCATTTCACCATAGCTGTTTTATATCATGCAATAATATGCCACATGGAGGAAATACACATATTTCGGAGATTTATGGTTACCATAACTTGGAAATTGCAACTGAATCTAATGAGTAGAGATGAGGGAGGTAAGAAATAGTACTGAATATTCCACAATTTGCAGAAGACAATCATTTGGTCCAAAATGTTAATAATGTCAAAGTGAGATACTTACAAAGGACACCACTGGGCTTTGTTCAAGATTATACCTACCATTTGCCATAAATATATGTTTCCAGAGTTAACTTTACTACACATAAAAATGTGTTTTAGTGAGATCTATTAACTATATCTATCCCAAAGTAATAATTTAAATCTCACTGGGGAAACAAAACATGTATAGAGAGATAATATGGTCTACAATGAGATTTGAGATCCAATATATAGAACAGTAGCATATTTTTCAAAATGTGGGGGGTTTTTTTGCATTACCAATTAAAATAATCACTCACTGATTTATATCTTCTTGTAAGAATGATTTTTCTAAGCTGTTTCATAGAATTTGAAAGGTGGGTGGATAAATTAAACATAACTTTTTAGGTGGTTTATTTGATATCCCAAAGGATGGTTCTTCAGGTATATTATGGGTTTATTGATTCATTCATTCATTTTTTGAGTGCTTAGTATATATCAGATGATGTTTTGACTTCTATTATTCTCTATATAAATAGACACACACAGTTTTTATTCATGTGTTATTGCAGTCACTTTAGAGTAAAATGAGTTTTATTTTTTCTTTTTCCTGTCTGAAATGATTTAAATAGACTTTCCAGATATTATAAATTCTATTAAAATTTAAATAGAACTAGAAAATTGTTCACTACTATTATTTCTGATAGTCACAGAATTCTCTTTGGGACAAATCCTATAAAGAAATGACAAAAGCAGTCCATTTGGATACCCATAAAAATAATAGCAAGTGCAAAGACCCAGAAAAGGTGCTGACATGTTTTTAGTAACTTGCAAACTTTATATAGAAAATAAGAAAAGAATGGTAGCACCGAGAACCCAGGGAAGCTAGGGATTAGATCCATCTAAAAAAATAAATTTATTTAAACTCTTTTTATTTTAAAGGAGAATTACATCAATTCACACATGCAGTGGCATATCATGACTCAATTTAAGTTTTGGGAAAGTCACTCTAATCGAGAAGACTATCACAAGGCTTTGTAAAGCCAAGAGCAATAATCCAGTTAAGGAATGGTGGTGTCATTATCTGAGGATGTGAGTCTGAATGATACCCTTGAGTTTTGGAATGTATTTGAATGCATATTGAAGATCTGTTAATGTGTTGGTGTGAGTGATAAAGAACTCCAGGAATTCTGAGTTGAGCAGTTTGTGGGATGCAGTTATCATTAACTAAGTAAGATAGTAGGGTCACCTGGGTGAGAAGCAGATTTGGGAAGGTAACCAAAGAGTTGTTTTGAAGGCTTTTAGGGTGAACTCCCTATGAAATGGAAAAGATATTATGAAACAATTGTGTATATGGTTTGGGCAAAACACACTTTACCAAACAGGAGGGATTAATTCTTAGTGGAAATAACTGTTTTTGGAAAGCTTAATATAGAGATGGTTTATAAAATCATGAAACTGTGTAAAACATTTTGCCTCTTTAGTAAACCTAAAGAGCAAAGAAGTACAAGGATTAAGCTCTAAGCAAAAGAGAGGGGCAGGAAAAGCAATGGTGGGTAAAGAAGAGGACCAAGAGAAGTGGCCCAGAAGACTCCTCTTCAGATAGGATCAACAGATAGTCCCAGAGATCCCATTGCAGAGAACAGTCACAAAGATACAGTAGGCACCAGGGTGGCAGCATAGCAAAGTTTAGTAGGTAAAAAAAATTTAGAGGACTATGATTGAAGAATAAGGTATATGAACAAAAGAAATGAAAAGGGTCTTTCTGGTGAATCACAGACTTTGGAATAAGGGAAGGTAGAACATGGTACATCTGTGAATTAGAAAATAAACAATACTTGAATTGGCAATATCATTCTTTTAGTGTCTATATGATAACACAACTTAACAACACTAATGTTAGATTCTGTGTCTATATGGGAAGATTAGATATTAGAGAGTCACAAGTGAATGGAATATTGAAAAAATAACATAGTAGCATAATAATCATATTTGAAATGCTTTGTATATAGAGCCCTAAATTACTTTCAAATATTGTCTTCTCATTTTATTTTAATTCATCACCGAAGAAAGGTTTATCAAAATCTCAGGAATCTTACTATCAAGTTACTATTAACTACTTTCTAAAGACTAATATGATACTTTGCAAATATCCACTATCTTCTGAAACAAATTTGTAGTACAATGGGTTCTATTGAGTATGATTTTCTATTTAATTTTATAATTACTTACATATTCATGTATTTGGGGGGATTTTGGTATTTTGGGGGGCCACACAGAGTGATACTTAGGGATTAGTCCTGGCTATGTGCTCAGAAATTGCTCCTGGCTTGGGGGGTCAGATGGGAGGCCGGGGGGAGGAACCCAGGTCCGTTTTTTGCAAGGCAAATGCCCTACCACTGCACTATGACTCCGGCCCCTATATTTATGCATTTAAATAATCAATATTATTTCAGCATCCAACAAAATCAGTACAGTGATTTTGATCAAGAGTTAGAAATAAAAATGTCATCAAAATGCATAATAGTCATTAGGTTGAAAGAGTAAGTTACAGTGTCACATTTGTCATATCAGTATAGAAATTGTTGAATTATATTTGCATAAATGTATGTATATGTATGTGTTATATTCTTTTTTTTTTTTTTTTGGTTTTTGGGCCACACCCAGTGACGCTCAGGGGTTACTCCTGGCTATGCGCTCAGAAGTCGCTCCTGGCTTGGAGGACCATATGGGACACCGGGGGATCGAACCGTGGTCTGTCCAAGGCTAACGCAGCCAAGTCAGGCACCTTACCTCCAGCGCCACCGCCCGGCCCTGTGTTATATTCTTGTATAAAACTTAGTTGGATGGAATTCAACGTGTCATTCTGACTTTTGGGAAGATTTTATGGTCCTTCATAAGAAACATTATTAAATTTATCTAGTCTTTCGGTGCTTTTCCAACTTGATAACTTTACATATTCTATTTGACCCAAGTTAGCTCTTTGCTAACTTAAAAGTAAATCAAACCTTACCTACCCTCACAGAAGTGCTTCAGTGTTTAGAATTGCATTCATTTAGATTCATTTTTCTTTGGAAATATGAATAACTTCTTAACTTGCCTTGCAATAATTTACTGCTTTAGATTTTTGTTTGGTTGGTTTGATTTTGGAGGGGTCCCACCCAGCAGTGTTCAGGGGTTACTCCTGGCCCTACGCTCTAAGCTCCTGGCAGGTTTGGGGGATCATATGGGATACAGGGATTCGAACCACCGTCCTTCTGCATGAAAGGCAAACGCCCTACCTCCATGCTATCTCTCTGGCCCCTAATTTACCGCTTTGTTTAACTGGCACATACTATTTTGTTTTCTAGTTTTCTGAATATATTCGTCAAGCCTCTTAACAAAAACATTTGGTGGGAGTAGACCTGTTAATGTTCAGGATTATTCTTGGCTTTTTGCTTATGGATCGGCACTCTTTGTGGTGTCAGGGGGAATCATATGGGGTGCCAGAAATTGAATAGGGATTGATTGCATCTAAGGCAAGCTTCTGCTTTTATACTTACTCCAGGCTCAATCCAACACAAAAGACTTTTATAAAATCAAAAAAAAAATAGGATGATTTTAAAAGTTGCTTTTAAAGAACACTCTGGATTAATCAAATTAGATAAACCGAGAACTAACTAGACTGCATATAAAAAATGATCATCATTAAGGGGTCTATTATAGAGGAGGGAAAGTTTAACAGGCTGTCAGTGCTTATTGTCCCTGAATTCCAGTGCTGGTATGAAGTCTTTGGAAAATAATTCAGTTCGGAAACTTGGATTTCTTTTTTGCCCTTTAATTTTTTGTTTTGTTTTGTTTCTGGGAACACACCTAATGATGCTCAAGGGTTATTCCTGGCTCTGCACTTAGATATTGCTCCTAGCAGGCTGAGAGACCATATAGAATGCCAAAGATTGATCCTGGGTAGTCCTGATAGGCTGCATGCAAGGGAAACACGCTACCAATTGTACTATTGCTCCAGTCTCTGGAAACTTGGCTTTCTTCCTTGCAAATATTACTCTGGAATGTCTTGAGAGCAGACCTAGTTTCAAACCCTCAATCAAGGAATGTGCTAGAAGACTTTTAGGCTTCTTAGGGAATCAGAAATATAGAAGGTATATTTTGGGTAGATGCATTATATTAGAGCGTTCGATTTTATTTTCTAAAAATATTTAGTCATATGATTTTTAATTCTATTATTGTTCTTGTTATTCATTTTATATGCCTTAAATATATCATTCTATGTAGGCATTTTCTTTTTTGTTTATTTTGTTTGGGTGCCACACTGGGCAGTGCTCAGGGCTTACACCTGGTTCTGTGTCCTGTTAGCTACAGGGATCATATGAGATGCCATGCATTGAACATGGGTCAGCCACTTGCAAA
This sequence comes from Crocidura indochinensis, assembly GCA_004027635.1. Taxonomy (NCBI): domain Eukaryota; kingdom Metazoa; phylum Chordata; class Mammalia; order Eulipotyphla; family Soricidae; genus Crocidura; species Crocidura indochinensis. The sequence continues at coordinate 12,445 of PVKC010010229.1, forward strand.
GAAAATCCCCCACTCATAGTACTATCATTCTGGCCCTTCTGAAACTTTTTTCTTATTCCATTTTCCACATTGGAGTTTTGAAACTTTCTTTTCACAGAGTTCTCTCTTTTTCCCCTGTTTTGTCTACATGAAAACTTTATCCCACACTGCCAGGTTTCATAATAATGTAGCTAGCCACTTATAGAAGATGTGATTCACCTTTAGGAAACTCTTCTCTTACTTTTAAGAATTTTTCCTCAACATCTACAGTGATTTCTACTCTGCTTCTCTCTAGAAGTACAACGATCTTTGCCTTCTACTTTAGTAACCGAGTCTCTACTTAAAAAAAAAAAAAGAAAGAAAGAAAAACCTATCTAGCAAGTAGTAGGTAAGTAGAAGCATATTAATAAAGCAAAGAAAGAGCTAATCATCCTCATTCTTCCTTACTAATTTTGATGATGTTTATTCACTTTCACTATGTTTGTGCTCTACCTCTAATACTTTACTCTTGGCCAGGAGAGAAACCTGGCATTTCATATAGTAAGTGCCACATAACTAATCATCTCATAAAATATTGAATAGATAAGTGCATGAAGAAACTCGCAGTGTGACTGTTGGACTTACTAGTAGGATAATAAAAGCAAGATGTTATTAAAGGAATATTTTGAGCAGACAAGATGTGTGCTATCATAGTTGAGCTTTTTTTTATAAATGTCAAACTCATGCTTACATTTGATACAATAAAATAGGTTTTCCATCTAGTTACCTCACACTTGTTATCTTTTCTATCTGATTTGCTCATCACTGCTACTAAGAGAGGTTTGTATTATTTAAATGAATAAACTTGCATCTTCTTTCTTTGGTCACAATGAAATAGGAACAAAAGCTGGTCACCCATCACCTCTCCCCATCTGTTTGGTCTTCTTTGCTCAGTTTCCTTGTCTAGTTCTTATCATCATCATCCTTAAATATAAGAGCTACTTCCAATATATGGAATAGATTAAAGTAAATAAATATGAGCACACGGAAAGCTGCCTAACTTTTCCTTTGTAGAATACATAGCTTAAAATATCAAAGAGAAGACAATTTTAAGAACAGTTTTTAATATAAACATTTTTTACAACTAAAAATGTAAATTTTTTGAAATGTTTGTGAAAGTCACTTGCTTATTTGGGGGGAATAAAGTGAATGTTTTTATTAAAATTGAAATTTTGTGGCACCTTAACAGATTTGTCTTGACATAAATGACAAAGGAATCATAAGTGATGGCAGAGATAGGTCCTAGATAATAACATATTTTAGTCTCTCTTTTTATGATTACAAATATAAAAAGAAATGGGGGAAGTGATGCAAGGGCAGTCAAATTCTCAGTGTGCAAAATTTAGACTTCTGCATCAATAGAAATTGAGCCTTCCCAAATCTTAAAAGGTGTACACCTGCAAATGCTTCCTTCTGTTCATCTTGGCTGTCAAGAAATAATATTCAGTCATGTTCTGAATGCCCAGCCTTTCTCTCCTGCTTGAAACAAATGCTACTTCCATGCCAATCACAACCATCTGTTATTGCCATTTGTCATGTCGAATCACATATATGTATTGCCATTCTTCCATCTCTTCCCCATTTGTCATTTCACTCAAGCATGTAGTATGCTATTATTCTGCTACTGTATACACTTGGTATACATTTCTGTTCTTCCTTGCAAGATTGTGAATGCTTCGGCCACTCCAATCGATGCAGTTATATCGATCTGCTCAATACAGTCATTTGCGTGAGCTGTAAACACAACACTAGAGGGCAGCACTGTGAGTTATGCAGGCTGGGCTACTTCAGAAATGCTTCTGCACAGCTGGACGATGAGAATGTATGCATAGGTCAGTTATTTATCATTTCAGCTATTATTATGTGCCTTTTGAGCTATGGGTGGAGAGGCTGGTAGTTTTGCACGACTGCTGAGCCAGATGGAACCTTTGCAATGGAGAAAACATCCTTGGGGTAAACTTCAAAAATTGACTATTGATGGTTGAAATCATAGTTGGGGAATATTTTTTATATCCTTTTGTTATTATTTATTTCAAAAAGATTACCTGAAAAATCATGTTTAGGAAATGGAGAATTTTATGCTCTCTTTCACCGCCTTTGCTTATGTTTGGGTTTTGTTGTGTGATTTTTTTTGGGGGGTTTATTTTTGCATGAAGTCTTAAAACCTGGTCATTAAATTTAAAGCCTTAAATTGTGAAAGTACAACACAAATGGTGGTATAGATTGTTGATATGAAAATATTGATTGATCTAAATATTGCATTCTGGACTTGAATATAAGTTGCCACTAGCAACTTATACTGTGGGACTTTGACTGTTTCTCCACATAATAGTAATGAAATTCCATTTGTCGGATTTTATTTTGTATCCACATAGAGGAAAATTATCTTATCAAAACTGTTCTAGAAAATTAATTCTACCCTCTTCCAAGGTACATGAGCCCTGAAAAAATGAATTATTTAAGGCCTTTTGGAACCCTGCCCCCATTCTCTATAACCATTGTTCATTCCAACTAGAGAGAATCAAATGGCTTCCCCCAACCTATATTCTCTTTCATATTGAATAGTAAAACTCATATTTAAGAAATAATTTTATGCTTTAATAGAAAAACAATAAATGGAATTTCTATCATTCATTTTTGAGAAATTAAGTTACCCCCAAATGGTGAAGTATACATACATAAACATATATATTACTCCAGTATAAACTCTATAGGAAATGTATTTTTTAAGTAACCAAGTTTTAAAGTATACCATTTTACAGGGACTAAATAAAATAAGTGACTAAAAAATGACATAACTTTGTCATCCCAAAATATTAAATTCCAATCAGTTCTATGATCGATGCTTATGATTGGATTATCAAGATTCTTTAGAGAGTTGACAAGTGCCATTTAAAGTAGCTGTGCATTTTGTTTTAAATTCATTTTGGCCAAGTATGCATAGTCTATTGTTTATATATACAGTATGTTCTATTTTTCAAAGTGCTTGCTTATTTATTTGTGAATTATTAGAAAAAATTCTGGACTTAAAGGCTGAAGATCTGGATTTAAGTTCCAGTTTACTAATTAATAGCTGTGTGTTTAGGTAAGTCTTTGAGCCTCCAAGTCAAAATGGGATCATGCAAGATGCACAGAAAACATGTGGTTTAATATGAAATAACTTGAAATCTTTTTTTAAAACTTAATCTTTATTAATAAAACTATTGGGTAAGTATTCCACTGATAATTCATTGTTTTTTTGTTGAGAATAATCCAAATTTGAGATTTTTAGCAAAGACTTTTCTGACTTTAAATATTGAACACACTCAATAAACAAAGTTAATCATGCTTTGCTATTAGTTATTGCATACTGAACATTAATATATAGTATTCATATAATAGGAAAGACATCAACAATTCTACTATGAGCTAATGAAGAATAGTACAATCGCCTTCATAGCAGATTAGCACATTTGGTTGCAATGGTTTAGAGGATATTAACAATTCTAAAAGACTTGCAATTTCATTTTTTGGTCTGGAATTTAATGATACTAGGTCTCATTTGTAAATATATATAAATATCATATAATAAATATGAGAATGGTGGAAAAGACAAAATAAATAATAGCACCAGAATAACACCTTGTAATATTTTACATGGTACAGATAATGTTTTATCAATATTAGCATTATTTTAATATAATTTAAACATCTTAAAATATTTTATTCAATTTTATGGGTATTTAATATCCTGTATGTTTTGCTAAGGGTAAAGGTCACTAAGGACATTCTAAGCTTATGAAATTTCACCTTTTTGGGTCCCAAAGTTATTTATAAGCTACAAATTCTATTCTTCAGGGCCAGAGCAATAGTTTTGTGGTGATGACATCTGAGCTCAATTCCTGGAGCTGCCCAAGAGTGAATCCTAAGCACAATCTAGAAAAAGTTCCTTATCACCTCTGGGACTTACTCAACCCCCAACCCAATCCCACAACAACAGAAAAAAATAAAAATAATAATAATAATCTTTAAATGTCTAAAACCAATTTTGTATTCTCTCTTCACTTTCTATTTATGTTGTAACTTCACATTTAGTTATCCACAGAGAATAAGCCATCATTTTCAGCTTTTGACTTTAAAATCACCCAAACTACTGATGAACTCAGCATCTTTTTTAAATTTCTATTTAAAAAATATTAAGTTGTTTCTAAAGTAGCAAATTTTGTTTAAAAATGACAAATGTAGGGGTATTTCTTTAAACAAACCTAATTCTACCCAGGATTTTATATAACTCTGTCCTAATAAATAGTAAGTACAAAAGTGCATCTTTTTTACTCATTAAAATTAGCTAGACTAGGGGCTGGAGTAATACCGCAGAGGTAGGATGTTTGCCTACACTGCTAACCCAGAACAGACCTTGGTTTGATACCTGGTGTCCCATATGGTTCCCCAAGCCAGGAGCTATTTTTGAGTCCATAGCCAGGAGTAACCCCTGAGTATCACAGGGTGTGGCCCAAAAACCAAAAAAAAAAAAAAAAAAAAAAAAAGAAAAGAAAATTAGCTAGGCTAAAGTCCTCTACCTTCGTCCTTTTACTATGGGTAAATTTGCTTTAAAGTATGAACTAAAGGCTTGTACATTACTCAGAAGACTGGAAATATTGCTTAGCCTGCAAGAAGCCAGGTTTAAATCCTAACACGGTGTGATTCCAAACATTGCCATGTCCAAAAAAAATTTTAATCCAAAAATTTAAACAAATTAAAAAATGAATAAAATTTTTGAAAAATCTGGCTAACTAGTTTATGGTATGGTGTTTTTTTATCCTTGGTCTCTGTACCTACACTTGAAGCAACAATTTCCTACCAGTACCTCACTTTCCACTTTCCCACTTGAATGGCCTAGGATAGAGACACCAAGGTCAAACATGGCTACAGTTTGGTCTCTGAGGATCAGTGGAACTCTGTGATCCTATTACAGAGAGTTTTGTTTGGTTTTGTTTCCTAAGAGGCAGCTTGAACCTATTTACTGTTTTCCACAATTCAGGTCGTAGAAGGGTTTGAAGCATGACTGAGAATTACATTTTAAACAGATACATGATAATAAGTAAGTGAGGGTAAATTTTAAAACTGCTTTGTATACACAAGCAATAATGAAAATGAATGGATATTTCTCCTAGTCACTTTCACAAAATTAGGCACTAATTTCAGAAAAAAAAATTGAATTTCATCTAAGTCGTCTCTAAATTAAAAAAAGAGAGGCACTTTTTTTTTTAATGTCTGGCAATCAAGACCATCATCCTGAATCTGGGTGTTATTCATATCATTGCTCATATCTACAGCATATGGACTTAACAAGATATAAATTCTGTGTTGAAACAGAGATCTTGGACTGCTTACATCATTTTATATTACGGAAAATATAAAATGCAGGCTGTTTCATATTGCCAGTGGATTGCTGCTTTGTGATTACCAGTGAATTTACCCATTTCCATATAATTTCCTAACATAACCATGTCTCCAAAGATGCATGTAATCACCCTGTATGCTGTAGCAATTACATGAAAATGACATCCGTGCATGCTTCTGTTTCATGTAAACTCAAGCATTAAGCAGGAAGCTAGAGCATACATGGTTCATGACCTTCAGTAATCACTGCCAATAATCCCTGATAACTAGCTTGACATCGACATGAAACAGGGCTTGCAGTTGCTATATAAGTGTATCTCAAATTAAGAATTTTTGTTTCCCTTGAATCCAGAGATCAGAGTAATCAGAGGTTTCTCCTATAGAGCAAAGTAAGCACAGTCATTCCTAATACCTATAAATTAGTTGTAAAATAGTTTTTAAACAGTTGCAATGTAAAATTAAAAATAAGAACAGAATAACAATTTGTCTCAGCAACAAAGTACTTGCCTTCAATGAGTGAGAATCTACACCTAGTTCCTGATACTCCACCCAAAAATTAATAATAAGGTTCTTAAACTATGTTTCTTTATATAACAACTCTGCTTCTATTTTCTGTTTTGTGTAATAAAACAAAATTCTCTGAGGCTATCATTAATAGCACACATCTCCTCTTGAACAAAAGTTCCATAATCTTTTTTTATTTTCAACCTAAATAGTTTGCATATATATTTATACAGAATACATTCTGGTTGCTTGTTTTCATGTTGCTGGAGTAACAATACACAAACAACTTCATACTAATTTACTTTCAAGGCCTACTTGACTAAAGTAGAATGTAAATCCATTTAGGCCAAGTGTAATTTTACTTTCTGGCTTATAAAATGTTGATAACGCATTGCTGGCAGTAAGAAAGGTATTATAGTATTTATATAGGTATATATATCTATAGATATATATGCATGTATTTATAAATAGTTGTAAAACCACAGCGATTTTTATTTAAACGTTAAACATTCCACATATATATTAAAATATAAAATACAAATTATAAATAAACTTTAGGCATTGGGTGCAGACCAATTCAGATACTAGAAGAACATTTAATGTTGGCTTATTTTTATCTTTATCTATATATGCCACTGTTAGTGTTAGTCATAGGAAGGCTGAACTCACACATTGACTTAACAGAAATAATACTGCTAAGACAGTCCATATTCTTTGAAAAAATTATTTTCTGAAGGCATTAAAACCAAATCTATGTCCCTCTATAACTATTTATCCTGATATTAAATTTTAAATGTGTTATTAAACTAAAGGTCCTTTTGGTTAGTTAATTGGTTGAGATGAATGTATTCTTTAACAAGAAAGTATCTATTTATTGTTTTTTAACAAGAAAATATCTATTAGAACGATTTTCTAAAAAAGAAAAGAAAGGGGGCCCGGGAGATAGCATGGAGGTAAGGCGTTTGCCTTTCATGCAAAAGGTCATCGGTTCGAATCCCGGTGCTCCATATGGTCCCCCCTCCCCCACCCGTGCCTGCCAGGAGCAATTTCTGAGCATAGAGCCAGGAGTAACCCCTGAGCACTGCCGGGTGTGACCCAAAAACCGAAAAAAAAAAAAAAAAAAAAAAAGAAGAGGCAAAAAGTCATTATCCACAATATTGTATAGGGGTAATAAGGAAAAAAAATGTTGACCTACACATTTCAATAGCTAAAAGGCTGCTGTATTTTATGACATGATTAACGTGGCTTGGTGGATATTTTTTCTTTCTACACAAGGTGGTATGTCACCATTATGTTAAGCTGTTTTTTATAAGGTTATAAACCAATTTTTGTATGGATAAAAACAGGATAGAAAAATTACTCCATGAATTATTATTTCCCTTCAAAATAATGGAAATGTACATGATTCAATTTGTGGCTCAACCTTTAAACAAAATAAACCTTATGAAGTAAAATATTCTATACCAGAATGTATAAAAAAAAGGATTGAGAAAATACCTGCTTACTTTTTATTTCACAAAACTGCATTGTCTTGTTAGCAGTGAAAAAAATTTGTCTCAAATTATGCTTTTGAATTTGAGATTGCAAAATTTATTGTTCTTCCAAGATTACTAATCTAATTTGCATAAAGACTAATATAGATAACAGATATAATATCTAAAAGTTTATCAACAAACTATGTATATATTTGTGTTGTCCTAAATTTTAAAGGAGTCTTTGAATGAACAGTGTATTCATATTACATTTTTAAATGTTCAGCAGTTTTCAAATATTGAATGTAGCAGATAAGCCCATTTGAATAATTTAAAACATATTTTACACTGATGGCATATTGATTTATTCTTGATATACAAACTTCTCATGGCATTCATTAAACCATTCTGAAAATGCCCTAACAAATGGAATCTTCATTACAATCTGTTAGCAGTAAAGAGCATGATGCCATATATCCTTGGAAGTTTTCTGTTGATTACCTTTCATATCATAAAATTATATTATAGAAGATTGAGCAAATAAATGAATGAAACTGCACTTGCCATTTGCCAAAGTATTTCATTAGTGAACATTTTTTCTTTAAGTAAGTGATGCATTTAAGTAAATTGACGCTCCTGTGTTGATAACCTTTCAAAGCTATGCGGATTTGTCTCCAGCCTATGTATTGTCTTGTTTCTACAGAGTGTTATTGTAACCCTTTGGGTTCAGTCCATGATCGTTGTAATGGCTCAGGATTTTGTGAGTGTAAGACTGGAACAACAGGGCCTAAATGTGATGAGTGTCTGCCGGGAAATTCCTGGCACGACGGCTGTCAACGTAAGTAACTCTGGGAGCTGCCCTCTGCCTGCTGCCGCATGGCTAATTCCGCTTGTGTAGGCTGGTGTGTGCAGCTTCTCAGAGCAGAAAAAAAAGCCCAAACAGCTGACAAGCTTTAAAAACTACTTAATATCCTAGCCTGTGTATAGGAGCGGGAACCATCCATCAGCTCTCCAACTGGCTTCTTTGAAGCCCATCTCCATCCCACTGGATGGAGGGAACAACTTAAATTGAAATATTGTAAGCAGATCCGTGTACCTGGCCGACCCATAAATTAAGCAGCACAATAGGGACATCATATGGAAATCCTCCCTGCAAAAATTCAGGGTGATCGGTATGTGGTTCATATATTTCTTGAACTGAAAACTACCCTAGAGCTTCAGAGTTCATAAATTAAATGATATCTACATAACTTATTACCATTCTTGCCATCATATTTATTCCTGAATGTTAACAAAAAACCAAAGATAATAAATCTAAGGGATAGTTAAATGCCAGGGTAAAGTAAATGACAAAAATCAATATTGATTCTAAGCCTCTGAGGTTAGGCACCATGCAGTGAGCTCTAGATAGGTGCCATTTGGTTCAGCCTCATTTCTCTGAGGGTTATCAGACCTTTTTAAAAGCTTGTCAGGGCAGAAAGATGTCAGTGTATTCAGGGAAGAGAAATTTAAAAATCTGAGCAGAGGTTTTCTCTGGTGTTCATAACCTTTTCTGTTTTTAATTCTGTGCTAATTTTCCATTCTGTCTATACACAGTCAACTTCCTAATATTGAGACACGATGCAAATCCTTTGGAGCTGTGTGATTCAGTAAGAATTCATGCAAAACACATATGGAATTTTAAACCTTTTCTTAGCCACATTTAGAAAGAAAGAATTGATCTTTACTTAAAATATCTAGAATAGTGTCCTTTGAAGGTATATCTAGAATAGTGTCCTTTGAAGGTATAGAATGAAATCAAACTATGTACAATGTGTCTTACATTTATTCATAATGTCTTTGAAATCAGTCATGCTCTATACTTAGAGTATCCCAGCATCAGCCCTATTTTATAAGCCACATGTGTTGACTATGGTGAAAAGATCAGCTCTAGGTTTTATTTATTTATTTTTCTTAGGTTTCCTTTGAATAAAAAATTGTCAGCAATCTGAGATGGTCTAACATCAATTTCTACCAGAGGTATATAGAATACTTTACCTGCAATTTGTAGAATATAGACTTATATATAAGCTACACTTGCATATAACTTCAAAGCAACATTTACTGCCATACTCATGAACTATGGTCTCAGACTGATATTTGGCATTGAGTTAGAGTGGGACCTCAGAGCTGAAGGTTAGCATATTCAGTCATACTCTAGAGCAAAGGATCCCAAACATAAGTCTAACACTTTTTGTTCTAAACCAGTTTCTTTTCAGAAAAAGAAACAAAAATCCAATCCTTAACACCTAGGAGATCTACCAACTTTAAATAAACAGACAAAAAGTGTCCCTAATTGCACTGAGACTACAACCAACCCTTGAATAACAACACACCGCCAAGGGATGGCAGCACACATTTTGGGGAACAGTTTTATAGGGCAGGCCTTCTTTAACATTTACATTCATTACCCACCCCTTTTCACCTGAAATTTTTTTTCATTCGGTTTCCGCCCTTTTCCACCTGAAAAATTTTAAGTATGATCTTTTATTATAAATTTTTATTTAATCACCATGATTACAAGTATGTTTGTAGTTGGGTTTCAGTTATAAACAGAACACCCCCATCACTAGTGCAATATTCCCTTCAAAGCTCCCTTTCTCCCCCACCCCTACCTGTATTTTTATTATTTTCACCTGAAAAGTTTTATGTCTTCTTAGATATATAAGGCTATAAAATAGGGATACACATCAGCATTTGTTGGTAATCTCTTATAAAGTTACTTATTTTAGAACAGATTTAATGTACACAACCTATATTTATTCAAGAAGCTGAAGTATTATTAAAAGAGGAGCCCAAAAAAGACAGTCAAGGAGCTGAAAAGATAGGAAATAGTTTAAGAATAAAAGAAAGCACAGCTTTTCCATGTGGTTGACCCCAATTCAATCTCCAGCACTATATGGTTTTCCCAAGAATGCTCAGTGGAGCATGGAGTTCTCCAAGCACTGCCTAGGCGGTCTGAGTAATTCTTGGCATCACATGATTTTTGCATCCTTAGATCCTTACATTGAACCATGAGCCTTGTTGGGTGAGGATCACTGGGAGGGCCTTAGACTTTCTAAGCACTGTTTAACAGGGGTCCTCAAACTTTTTAAACAGGGGCCCAGTTCACTGTCCCTCAGACCATTGGAGGGCCAGACCATAGTAAAAACAAAAATTACAAACAAATTCCTATGCACACTGCATACATCTTATTTTGATGTGAAGAAACAAAATGGGAACAAATACAATATGTGGCCTGTGGGCCGTTGTTTGAGGACCACTGGTAGAAGATCCCCAATCCTGAAAAGAGATTGAAAAGTTAAAAAATATAACATATCTGCACTTAAGCTCTGAAAAGGCTGCATACCATAGGTTTTCAAAAAGTACCTAAGGCATGTGGATTAGTTTTTGTTTCCCATAAATCATAGGTGGAGCCAGATTTTAGAGAATGGTAATCAAGCTGAAAATCAAGGCTTAGAGAATGTCAGTAGCTAGCAAAAGAGAAGGAACAGAGAAGGAAGACTCAAACTAGCTCTCAATAGTCAAGGTATAGGATCTAAGGGATTTTTACAAATCATAAGTAACATTCAGAAGTAGAATCTTGTAAAATTATCAATATAGCATAGAATAATAAATTTGTTTCTGTAATTAAGAGAAGACAATGGGGAGAAAAATAAATTAGATTTACTTTAGGCACATGTATCTCCCCCAAAGGCTTAATTCTATTTTCTCTATATATTGGAGTAGTATTTTAAAAGATGCTATTTCATTATATATTTTGCTCTATAATTGGAGGCCTGAGTGGAAACATACTCATATAAATTCTTCATGACTCAACTTCAGCACCTTAGATGCTTGGTGTGTGGCTCTGTGAGATTATAGATGCAAATGCTTTATTGTCAAGTATGTCTTGAATACCATTATGAAATAACCATGATTCTACAGAACAAGTGATAAGTTAAGCAATAGTTTCTATAAATGTAGCACTGAGTTTATAATCTGGTAAACAATCAATCATGATAAAAGGTAATTAGAACTAAGAAAGTGCTCACAGCATGTTTTTCAGGAAAGAAGGAAAAGGATTCATAGGGAGATAATGCTTGGTTGATTTCTGAAAAACTAGTAGTAGAAGATTTTTCTGGATGGAAATTCTTGGACAGAGGTGCATACATTGTATTGGAGATATATAACTTATTAGATATCTCTTGTTGATTGTGTGTATACATATATGTTGGAGGAAATAAAAGAGCTTAAAAAGCAAAGACTGTGGTGTTGTGGAATAGGAAAGCACACAATTTTAAGTAAAGGAGTGAAAAGAATCGATAATATTTTAGAAAAATTATTTTGGCTGTTCTCTTAAGAGAAATGGTGAAGAGAATAAGACTGAAGTTTCTCTATAAATTCAATACATTTCAAATACCCCCATGAGTAGGCAATAGTTTTAGCTCACTCTGAAATATCCTTTCCTCTTCTAATATCACCCTCACAGGGCTGAAATTCTGTGTTCAAATATAGAAATTCTTATATCAGGTAGTAACTAGCTGCTGCAAGAGATTCTGTATACTTTCCCCTGAGGTCTCTCAAATGGCCCCAAAGATTCAGCAAGTAAGTGATCAATATTTTATCATAGTCTGTCTCCATTTCCTGTTCTAGTAGATGGTGCTTGCTTGTTGATAAATGCTTTTACATCATTCCCATGCCTGCACACATACACACACACACACACACGCATGCACACATATACCAAAAAATATGTCCCTCATGTCAATATCTTTCTTTCCTCCACATCACACACACACACTTTCCCTAAGTTAAACAAAAGTAGAAGCCATTTTCCTTACTTTAAGCCTCTTTTTTGGTTCACCACATTTTTCCATAAGCAATAAGAAATCAATGACAAGTAAAAGCATAGTTGTAAAACAAGAATAATGGCAACTTGGGCAATAATGAGGTGAAAGAAGTGGTAGACACTTCCAGAGATTCCTGGGAATGGGGATAGTGCTAATGCCCCCGCCCCCCACCCAAAGAACTGGTCAGAAGATTTTTGTGGAACTGCAGTTCAAAAGAACCTGGACTTGGGAACAGGATAAAGGAAGGCACTCTCACATGCCTTATATACGTATAAAAATGTTATTATTGCACACTTACACACTGAAATATGATAGATTTAGATTTAAATCTCAGATTCACATTTTACTATCTGAAAGAATGAGAGAAAATTGCTTGAATAGCTTAGTTTTTCCATCTAAAAAGTGGGGTAGATCTAGAAGACTCTAATGGATCTGATAATTGTGAATATTCATGGAGAATACTGAATGTGGACTTCATATAATATATCCTCAGCACTCAATTATTATTTCTTCCAAACATTTATTGATGTCTTAAAGACCTACAAAATGATTGCACTCAAAATTTATTGGAAAGTGCAAGTATAGAATAAACAATACTCTCCACTATTAAATATAAAACTGTTGACTGAGGCTTTTTAAAAAATCCTTGAACAGAGACAGGACATCCAAGAGATGGAAGCAAAGTTGACCCCAAAAAGCAATTGTGTCCCTTCAACTGAGGATGTGAAGAGCTCTAGGTTCAACGGGCGATCTTTCTGCCTGAGGGGACCTGTGGATTGCATGCTCCATAAATACCGGCCTCTCTGACATAAAAGGTGAAACATTTGAAAACCATCAGAATAAATGGTCTTTAGATAGAATGGTATATACTATCCAGAAAAGAAAGAAAAAAGAAAAATAGTTCGAGAAGACCAAACAGAATGAGAAATAGCATTGAAGTCATCCAAGGAAGAATGAGATATAGAGGAGAAAAGGTTTTAGGAGGATGTGGAGAAAGGCTGAGCTATACCCAGCTGTACTCAGGGTTAACTGTTTGTTCTGTGCTCCTGGTTGACCATATGAGGTGCCAGGGATTAAACCAAAATTCACCACCTTAACCACTATACTATCTCTCCAGATTGAAAAATATTTTTCAATATATTTTAATGTGTCAGCAATGAAATACCAAGAAAAGGCATGATTCATATCCCAGAGAATATAGCTGAATCCCCTGAAGACGATATCCCAGGTATGCTT
>PVKC010010230.1:7038-26040 GCA_004027635.1 Crocidura indochinensis
AAAAAAAAAAAAAAAAAAAAAAAGAATATAGAAATGCATTGATAACATCATCACAATCATTATGTCAATTTCCTATATTTAAATCCTTGAAAGTCTGGGAATTTTGATGGTCCACAACTGAAGACTTTCAGACTAGTTTTGCAAAGCATGCAACTGTTAGATTCTATCATTGATTTTCAAAGCATATCTTCCCTGAATATCAACCATACTACAAAAAGTGGTGAGTGTAGTTAGAGAAATAATTACACTAACAACTACCATGACACTGGTAATGAGAGAAGTAGAATGCCTGTCTTAAATGCAGGCAGGGATGGGGAAAGAGGGAGTTAGGAGGCACTGGTGGTGGAAAGATTGCACTGGTGAAGGGGGGGTGTTCTTATTTATAATTGAAACCCAACACAAACATGTTTGTAATCATGGTGCTTACATAAAGATTTTATTGAAACAGTAAAAATAAATAAAAGTTTCTAAGCACTGGAAATATATATACATAAAATTAAAAGGGGCAACTTTATCTTATCTATCCAAAAAGATTGGATCAAATTATGCAAGAATAGAGATTCCTAGGATATTGACAGAAGTGATAACAAAGATAAGATTATACATTAAATATGCAGTAAATCCCAAATAAAACCTGCCACAGAAGTGAAAGATAATTCTGGTATTGACGAAACTACTAATCCTTGAAGGTCAATGATATTTAAATAACAAAATCACAGAGTTGATTACATGTATATGTGTAAGCATCCATAGCACTCAGTTCATGTATTTTACTGCATAATTTTGCTTTTGCTTAATTACCCTACTCAATATTTAAATATTATAAGTACAATTAAAAAAAAGTTTGGAGATTATAGTGATAGCACAACAGGAAGGGCATTTTCTTTGAATGTAACCCCCTACAGCGGGAGTGGCAAACAGGACTTTTACCATACTCAAAATGGCAAAATGCAATATGTGTTTAATATGTTTTTGTTAAAATTATATGCTTTTTTGTGAGTGTTTGTCTGTTTTGGCAGGTCAGTGTGTGGTGTGGCTCTCTGACTCTCACAGTTTAAAATTTTGGCTCTTTGTGTCGAACTTGTTCACCACCCCTGCCCTACAGTTAGATCCTCTGCATCCCATTTGGTACCAAATCCTGTCAGGAGTAATTCCTGAGTGAGAGTCAGGAGGAACCCCTGAGAGCTGCCAAGTTTAGTTTCAAAACAAACAAACAAAAAATCACTTAAAAATGGCATAAAATTGGTGATGACATATGATAAAATGCTACTGTATATAATACAGCAATTATAATGGAAGTTCAAATTTAACCTTAGATATTCCCAATCCAAATCCTGGCTCATTTATTTCTCAACTAACAAAAAATGGGAAACAAACTAACCGTGACCCAGAACTTTATATTTACAAATTATTCTTTGAATAAATAAATGATTTTAATATAAGAAAATTGTGAGGGAAGCAAAAATTAGCTTTCCATTTCTTTATTTGTTCTACCTCTTATCCACATATTTTATAGATCCTTTCTATAACACTAAAAAGTATGCGTTGCTTGGTAGGTGTTAAAGATATTCTATGAATATACTTAAACTCAAAATCTCAGTTTACTACAAAAAAAAGCAATATACAAAAAAGGAAATTGATTTTCAAGGGTATTTGCATCCTTATATTCATAGGAGCATTATTTACAATAGCTCAAAATGAAATCAACGTTTATATTTACATATATAATCAAGATATGGCTGAATTAAAAAGCTATGATGTTTAGTAAAATCTGATTTCACTATTGCAAATACATTTATAAATTTGAACCCTTTTCTGAACAGAAAGAGTAGATTTTGAGTGATTATACTAAAAAATTTAGTGAGATCAGTAAGGAAAGGACTATTAGTGGATGGCATTACTTGTGAAGATAGCTAAGTCAAACTGAACTGATAAAACCTAGCAAACTAACTGCTAAACACAACGGAAATTATGGTGGTTACCAGAATAAGAGGAAATAAGTCTGAGTGAGATAAGGAGTATAACTTACTGTTGGTTGGTGGGTTGGCAGTATAAACTTGATAATTAGACACACATAGGTATCAAGACAAGCCCTTAAACTTCATAATATTGTATACAAATGAGAAATTAATGAAAAAACACAGTTGAAAACAAAGACCTCCTTACGGAAATCCGAATTTGAATAAGTCAAAGAAGAATTTAAAGGTTGATGGGCCTGAGAAATAGCACAGCTTGCACGTGGCTGATACAGATTGGATCTGGCTTTGATCCCCAGTATCCCATATGGTCCCCCAAGTCAGGAACAATTTCTGAGTGCATAGTCTGAAATAACCCCATGAGTGTCACTGGGTGTGAACCCAAAACAGAAAAAAAAAGTTAAAGGTTGAAAAACAGAAATAAATTATATTATTCAAGCAAAAATAAGTCAAATACATAGTAGCTTCCTTCTTTGACCTGCCATATGGTGGCATGAAGACCTTTATATACCTGCACAGTCAGAGCATGGGAGACAGAGGACACTTGTTTGAGGTCAGTTTAACTCTAAACTACTTACAAATGATGCCCTTAAAATGAATCAATGAAAGACTAAGCTGCGTATATATACTGAAATAATCAAAACTAAAAATTGCTTTCTTATCCTACCAGTAGTGAAACTAATTTGAAGGAAACTACCTTACATAAAACTTACTTATTTTGATGATATTTTAAAATTGGGTATTTATTCTGATAACATGGAAAATGTCACCTATAGGAAGCAAACAAAACCCCATATTTAACACCTCTGTCATGTACCTATAATGATGCATTAGCACAACAGTAAAAATTAAAACGAAAGTAAAATAGCTCTTTGTCTTCAGGTAGATGATTCCTTTTTTTTTTAATTTTTATTGTGACCAAAGTGCATTACAAATCTTTCACTGCATCATTTATGGTACATAGTGACAATCAATGAGGGGCATTCCCACCACCAGTGCTGTCCTCCCTTCGCCCCTGTGCCAAGTTTGCAACCCTTATCTCCTTCCTTTACCCCCCAGAATGCTAGTGCAACTGGTCTTCACTTTACAGCTTGTAGATTGAGCATCTATTCCACCATCATTGGAGATAAAAAGGAGAAGAAAAAAAGGAAGACAAAAATTTGGTGACAACTACCAAAAACAGAAAGAAAAGAGAGAAAAAAGAAAAAAAGAAAAGATGGAAGAAAAAAGAAAAAAAAATGGACCCGGCAAATAAAAATAAAAATAAATCTCTAAATAATAACCACAAGAGTGAAAAAGAAAGAGAAAGGTGGAAGAAAAAAGAGAAGAAAAATAAAGTAAAAAACTAACAAATCAAAACAAAACAAGAAAAGGTATGGGTGCTGGAGTGGTAGGGTTTGGCATTCCCCACATTTTTTTTTTTTTTTTTGCATAGGCACAGCAAACGGTGGGGATGAAAGGGAATTCCCATGGCCTAAGAGATTCAGGGTTTCTCCATTCTTGAAGCATACCATCATGGGATCAACCTCTGGCTCCATATATACTCATTACCTCATCCCAAAGGCTTTTTTGTGATGCCAGGAAAGTCTGGCACCAACTTCTGCCAGTTTTGATATAACAATGAGGAAAGGAAAACTTGACCTAAGACCAGGATGTCCTATAATATCACCCAAACACTAAATGGACATCAGAAGAGATATCATCCTTTGAACTGTGAAAAATAAGAACATCAACAACAGGAATCTGACTTTGACAACCGTGACTGAACTTTGGGACTAATAAGGAAAAACCTACCCTAGGCTGTAGCCCAGGACACATAAAAGACGACAACAACAACAACAACTACAAGATGTCTTATTGTAGAATTCCAACTTGTACAACAGAGACTGAGTACAACCTTTGGATCCAGCTAGATGATTCTTAAAACAATTTTTGGAACATGTCTTATGGAATAAATTAGTAGGGTAGGAAAAAATAAGGAATCGTTCTACTTTCTATTTTAAGTAATTTAAGATACACTCAGGTTATGAGTATATTTTTATAATTTCCATTTAAAGGTACTTCTGATTAATAAAATTAAAGTTTATGTATATAAACTTATTGTTTTGGGTTATTATTTGGGGTAAACCCTGGCAGTGCTCACAGTTTACTCCTGGCTCTGCACTCAGGGACACTTGATGATGCTTTGGGAATCAATGGGTTGCTGGAAACCAAAAGATGATTAAGAGTATAAGCAAAACTATTTTCTACTGTTCCAACCCCATAATTCTTATTTTAGATAAATCTTTCTGTTAATTTAGGAATTTGTAAGTTAGATTGTCTTTTCTTTTTACTGCAATAAACACCATATTTTCCTTCGTACAACACTACTTTTTAACCCCTGAAAAGCTTCTTAAAAGTCCAGTTCATCTTATATGCTGGTATACGACATGCAGAAAATTACTCCAGTTTCAGGGATGAGTGATATGACCCCCTCTTACCGCCGCATACCATCCAGCTGCTAGGCGTCATCACTCAGTCCTCTGTTCGTCCTGATTCATCTTTCAAGGCACACAGAGGAGCTGATTTACTGAGCACTGCAATCCATCCAGCCATCATTGGTGGTATGTGGCTTTTCTGTTCTGAGTCCTCTGTTCAGCTTTTATAGGACACAGAGGAGGTGCTCTGTCTCCTTCTAGCTGTCCCATTAATCACTGCAACCCAGCCAGTCGCTTTTCGAGGACCCCCTCTCCCTGCTCTCAATGTTGTTCACAATTTAGAAAATCAAAGTCACTCACTACAAATGACAGTATATTAAAAATATACTGTAAACCTTTGAGGGTTCTACTCTTTTTCTCTTATGTTTTTTTTAATTTCCATTTTGTGTGCATTAAAAGAGAGTTAGTCTTATATGATGAATATAGCTCCAACCTTATATTTTAACAGAAGTTGGGGGGGGTCGTCTTATAAGCCCAGTCGTTTTATACAACAGAAAATATAGTAGATTAAAAGGGGATGGAAGAAGAATGGAATCAAGGGAGGGAGGAAGAAAGAACGGAAGGAAGGGAGGAAGGACAGAAAGAAGGAAGGAAGGAAGGAAGGACAGAAAGAAGGAAGGAAGGAAGGAAGGACAGAAAGAAGGAAGGAAGGAAGGAAGGAAGGAAGGAAGGAAGGAAGGAAGGAAGGAAGGAAGGAAGGAAGGAAGGAAGAAAGTAAGGACAACTTCAAATGAAGTCATTCCTACAAAGAAATCATGCAGTTCCAGACTCTGTCAAAAATGGTTTAAATTCAGAGTTTCCTAGCTCAGTATTTCTAAAATATTCTACATGACATTTTGTCTTCTCCAGAGGAAATACTGTCTGAAATCATTTTAGTATTCTTTTACTGATAATCTTGTCCTATCTTTCAGTAGGAAATCCCTTTATTCTATGCAAGGCTTAGCACAACTTTCAACTTGCTAAATGGGATAAGACTAGACTTATCAATCCTTTAATCAAACTAATTTAATTTTCTATATTTAGTTTTGATCCATTTTAATAAATGGACATCTTTGGTTTTCCGATAAGCAATTTCTAAAAATATTACTTCATTCTTTCATTCTTCCTCATTTGAGATAGTGCCTAGCTAAAAATATTATTTCTGTAATAATTTTCATATAGAAAATTATATAAACTGATGCTTTGGATAAAAATAAATAAAAATACACATATAGCATAGATTTACCAGAAAATTATAGGTATTAATAGTATTTGACTTTAATTCCATAACTTCCTTTCCATTGCTCATTTTTATAATCTAAGTTATGTATTATTTGATTTGGCAATTTTGGAATTATAGAAAAGAAATAACTTAATGTACTATTCAAAAGTCTTCTATTTTATTCTTTATTTTTCTGGTTTTTGGGCCACACCTGGCAACACTCAGAGATTACTCCTGGCTCTATGCTCAGAAATCGCTCCTGGCAGGCTCAGGGACCATTTGGGATGCCGGGATTTGAACCACCGAACTTCTGAATGTAAGGCAAATGCCTTACCTCTATGCTATCTCTCTGGCCTCGTTTTCTTCTATTCTTGTGCATGCTTTTATCTATAACATCAATGACAACACACTAGTTATCTTCAGAATTTCATTAATAAACATTTAGCACATTTTTTTCTTTTTCAAAATTTTCATATTATTTTGTTAATAATACAATAATTTCTGGCAATCAATGTTGCAAACCAATCCCACCCTCAGTGCAGTATTTTCTCAAACATTATTCCATTTTTCCTCTACCACTAAGCCTGCTCCCTTCTTAGGCACGCGCACACACACACACACACACACACACACACACACACAAACACAAATACATGGCATTGCTCATTACAACTAACATGGTAATGGAATTATTGGGAAAAACTTAAATAAAATAAAATTAGTTGAAATTGTTATATCTTACAATGGAATCACTAAATTACTTAAGTCTAAAGGTTTACTAAGTTGATTATTGTTAGTTGAACATTCTGTGTTTATGTTTTTTAGTTTGAGAAGCTTAGAAGCTTTCTATGCTGCATTCTTATAATTTGTAACCTTTCTAGTGGGGTGTCAGAATTGAGGAATTTGGTATCGTATGGCCATAAATAGACACAGAGTTCCAGGTATTTCAGGATCTAAATAACTGACTGGTGGCAGTTGTAGGACATATATGTGGTTGCTTGAGCTTCAGTAAATATGGAGGAGTGTGAAGAGGTTACCTACCCTTATAGTATAAACACTTTTCAGCTATAAATGTGCAAGATTTTCCTCAGTAAATACATATGAATATGAGATATTCTACAATTTTTATAATTTTAAATATGATAGATTATTTAGCATCTTTTTATTTTTTCACTTTCTTGGCTACACCTGGCGGGTCCAAGTACTTACTTCTGGATGTGTTCTCAGGAACCATTCATGGCATTTCTCATTGGTTATATGGGATGCTAGGGATAGAACCTGGGTGATTTGCCTGGTATGTACTATTGTCTTGCTTCTCTGGCCACTCATTACAATTTTATCTAGGAAAATAAATTCCCTAAATATATGAAATATCATTAGCAAACATTTCTTTCTATTGGCCTCAGAAATCAGAAGTCAATTTTATTTCTATACAAATTTCCCTATTGTATGCATTTCCTGTAAATAGAATCATACTGTATATGATATTTAGTATAAGATCATTGGATTTAATATAATCTACCCAAGATTAATCCATGTCATAGTGTGTAGCGATATTTCATTGCTATGTTGCTCAATAAGAACTATGTGAATATATTGCCATTTACTTAACCATTTTTCAATTGCTAATTCATTTGGGTTATTTCCACCTGGAGCTAATATGAGTAATGCTCATATTATGTGAATAAATATTCAGATGCAAGTTTTTATGTATGCTTTCTTCTGTGAAATGACTAGAAATTGAATTATTGAATCATTTAATAATTATTTAAGTTTTTGAAAACCCACCAAACTATGTTTCAAAATGATTATACCATTTACATAACCACCAACAGTAAATAATGGCTTTATTTTTCTATGTATTCTAATTTCATAATATTCCATGATATGACATGACAATATATTCTACCAAATTAACTACACAGAATTACTTTGATCATTCTGAAATTTGTGTTATTTGCTTCAATTTTAGAATTAGCTAAAGTTTTCAATATGAATTCTACAAATATTTTACTAGAATTGTTTACAGATTATTTTCTCAGGAAAAACATCATATTTAGATTTTAAAATACTTTAATATACTTTATCTCTATTAAATTTTACTTTTTGTTTTGTTTTGGGACCAAACCTTGTGCTGATCAGAAATTATCCTAATACTGCAATCATGAATTACTCCTGGTAGTCTCTGGGGAACAAATGGGTTGTCAGAGATATAAAATATTTTAGCTCCAGTTTGTTTAAGAACTATTTAAAGAACAATTCTCTCAAAGAAGGGTGGGGGCAATAGTGTGTAGGGAGTGATCCCAGAGCCCTGAGCCAGGAAGTCAACCCTGAGCACTGCTGGGTATGGCCCCAAAACATAAACAAACAAGCAAACAAAATATACATATATACATATATAACCTCTTAATAAAAATATAGTTAGGGGGTGGAGAAATAGCAAAGCTGTAGGGTATTTGCCTTGCATGCAGCCGACCAAGAATAGAGGGTTGGTTCAAATCCCAGCATCCCATATGGTCCCCCAGCCTGCCCTGTGATAGCAGAGCCAGGAATAGCCCTTGAGTGCTGCCAGGTATGAACCTCCCCCCCCAAACCCTAAAATATAGTTATATTTATTTACATAAACTCTAAGGGGATATCAATAACATAATAATAGGGAGTAAAACAAGGTATAGAGACTTGGAAAAGAGAAGTTAGTTGAGCAAAAGTAGAAAAGATGACAAATAGAGATGATTATTTTTATTTATATTTTATTATTATGGAAGAGGGATTAAGTTTGGCCATCCAACAGATGTTCTATGCTGTCCTCTGGCTCTGTGGTTAAGCATCACTCATGATAGTGTTTGGAGGAACAGTATAGTGTTACTTTAGTTTAGCTCCTTAACTTCAGTATTATAATATCTCAGTTGTAGAAGTTCATATGGTCTTGGTGGTATTAGTTATTCTTTTCTTTTTTGTTTTTGTTTTTGTTTTTGGGTCACACCCGGTGACGCTCAGGGGCTACTCCTGGCTATTCGCTCAGAAGTCGCTCCTGGCAGGCACGGGGGACCATATGGAGAACGGGAGGATCAAACCATGGTCCGTCCTAGGTTAGCGCAGGCACCTTATCTCCAGCGCCACCACCCGGCCCCGGTATTAGGTATTCTTTTAACTCTGTGACAAGTAAGCATCACCACATAATTCACTTTACATTAAGTTTTTATATTTCAGAGCATTATTTGGGAGGGAGATAGAAGGAATAAATTTTCATTCACATTTACCCAAAGATACTTTGATTCCTATATATTATTAAAAGTCCCTACTAATATAACAGAGATGAATAGGACAGGGTTTCATGGGGACTGAACTAAGTCTTCTCTTATTTCATATTACATCCTTAGAGATTTGTATACTTGGCTTTTAATTATAGAAAAATAGTATGTGGTGGGCGGAGCATAAGGGCATAAATAGTATAATCACAAATATCAAGCAAACAAACAAAAAAAAATTGTGCATGTATTCCCTGATGCTGCCAGGACACATTAGCACACATTTGATTATACAGATTGAAAAAAGTCAATCTTACATACTTTGAAGATGAGAAATGCAGAATTCAATAGGGCTGTCAGACATGCTTAAAAAGAAAAAAAAATGACAACAACAATAAAACCATTTCTGTCCTTTTCTTACTTCCACTGACTGCTGAGAATCCCGAGGATGATGTCTAATTTCATGTGTAAATTTGACTGGCTCAAGGGGCTCAAATTTGGTAAAACATAATTCAGAATGTTTCAGAAAGAGAATTTTAAAATGGGGTTTACATTTAAATGATGAGCTTCTGAGTCTAGCAAATTGCTCTCCAGGATATGAATACACTTCATCTACTCATCAAGAAATCCCCAATAGAACAATAGGGGAGACTTGCTGACACCTGAAGCAAACTTCTCACTTTATTTTTAATATTGGTTTTTTCCACTTCAGCAACCTTGAGTACCTTTGACCTCTAACTGCAATCCTTTTCTGAGTATCCAACCTTCCAGCCTTCCCTACATTATTATGGATACCTAACGCCTCTACCACCATGCAAGCCAATTCTTTACAATAAGTCTCACACATGTATTGATTCCTCTGGAGATCACAAATATCCTATATTTGAGGCAATATCCAATAATCTCTATCACCCTCTTCATATCGTCATATTTAAGACTCTGTTTCTGTTCTGCCTCTGCCTGTCTTATTACGAAACATATTTGTGAAGGCATGAAGGGGCACCCAAATGTGACCAAGTTAAAAATCATATCTAGAAATTCTCTATACTATCAACATAGTATGGCTTTATCTTTTTTAATAGGACTGTTTACAAATTTCAAATAAATAAAACATGTTAAAAATTGGGTGGCCATTAATCATCATACTTAAATATTTTAACGTTTTTTGGGGGTAGGTCACACACAGCAGCGCTCAGAAATCAGTGCTCTATGCTCAGAAATCGCTCCTGGCAGGCTTAGGGGACCATTTGGGATGCTGGGATACAAACTACTGTCCTTCTGCATGCAAGGCAAATGCCCTACCTCCAGGCTATCTCTCTGACCCCATACTTAAATATTTTACTCCTCATAATTGTACAGTCAGAGCAAACTATATCTAGTATCTAGATTGTAGTTTATTCAGTAATTCATTAATGTCTGCTGAGATAAGCTATATCTCTTAGAAAATGTGTGTATGTATATTGTTTTAGTTTTTCTGTTCAGAAAATATTAACTAAAATTAGAAGAATTTTTCTTTTATATTTCTATCAAGTTATTTTCATCGGAATATTAAGACATAGTGGGCAGGGAATAAGAAATAAAAGGTTATGACTACACTAGCTATGTGACTTTGGATAAGTCATTATCTTGACTTCATTTCCCTTAACTATAAAGTGTGTCAGATTCATTTCATTATCATGTTGATACTTTGTCATTCTAGAATTTTATAAACTTGCAACTAAAACCTTTTTTATGATGAGATTTCCTGAAGGAGAAAAAGCTGATCCAGCTGTTTCTTATTATTTATCTCACCTACAACCCAGGTTGTCTTAGTGAATTACAGGACTATTTTAAAAATGACTCAACAATCTGACATTTTTAAAGGGGAAAAATTGTTCTAAAATATAACCAACATATGTTAAAAAATGTTAACCCATTTAACATAACACTTTTATGTCACACTGAAACAGAATATATTTTTATCTGTATTAAAATATCAAATCACAGGTGATAAATTTTTCATACTTCACACTGTGCATAAATTGCAGTTAAAATGATCAGATTGAACAGTAACACTAAGCCAAAAGTTTAGTTGTTGTATTTCTTACCAACTTACTCACAAAATGTATATGTCAGCATGAATAATATTTTCAAAATTTCTAAACATACTAGTTGTTTAAATTATATAAATTAGATAATTAATGAGCTTATATTAAAATGTTAAAAATATAGCTATATCTATCTATATATATATGTAGATATCACCACCTCACAATTAGAAAAATAGTTCTCCCTTATGTGGGATAAAAAAGAAACATAGTATCCGAGTCACGGCACCAAAAAAAAAAAAAAGAAACATAGTAAGAAAATAACAGTCAAAGTCATATAATTTTGTCCAAAGAACTGAGCTTAACTGGAAAGAAGGGTTCAGAGGCAGAATACAAGAGCCATCCACTGAGTGGGAGAAACTATTCACCCAATACCCAACAGATAAGGGGCTAATATCCAAAATATACAAGGCACTGATAGAACTTTACAAGGAAAAATCATCTAATCCCATCAAAAATTGGGGAGAAGAAATGAACAGAAATTTTGTAAACGAAGAAATACAAATGGCCAAAAGGCACATGAAAAAAAATGTTCCTCATCACTAATCATCAGGGAGATGCAAATCAAAACAAATATGAGGTACCACCTCACACCACAAAGATTGGCACATAGCACAAAGAATGAGAACAATCAGTGCTGGTGGGGATGTGGAGAGAAAGGAACTCTTATTCACAGCTGATGGGAATGCCATCTAGTCCAACCTTTGTGGAAAGCGTATGGAGATTCCTCCAAAAAGTGGAAGTTGAGCTCCCATACGATCTAACTATATCGCTCCTAGGGATATGCCCTAGGAACACAAAAATACAATACAAAAATCCCTTCTTCAAACCTATATTCATTGCAGAACTATTTACAATAGCCAGACTCTGAAAACAACCAAGATGCCCTTCTACTGATGAATGGCTAAGAAACTGTGGTACATATACACAATGGAATATTATGCAGCCACCAGGAGAGATGAAGTCATGGAATTTTCCTATACGTGGATGTACATGGAATCTATTACGCTGAATAAAATAAGTCAGAGGGAGAGAGATAGACGCAGAATATTATCCCTCATCTATGGTCTTATAAAAAAATTAAAAGATATTTTTACAATAATCCTCAGAGACAAAAGAGAGGAGGGCTGGAATGTCCAGCTCAAGACATGAAGTTCACCACAAAGAGTGATGAGTGCAGTTAGAGAAATATCTACATTGAGACCTATCCTAACAATGTGAATGAAAAAAGGAAGTAGAAAGCCTGTCTAGAGTACATGTTGGTGAGGGTTGGGGAGGAGGGAGATTTGGGACATTGGTGATGGGAATGTTGCACTGGTGAAGGGGACTGTTCTTTGTATGACTGAAACCCAGCTACATTCATATTTGTAATCAAGGTGTTTATGTAAAGATATTAATGAAAAATCCCACATGACATAAATAGACTCCTGTTCTTCAGAAGTCTTAGACATTTTGAATCAGTGTTTATGCAATTTGGATTTGTACTTTAGTGGGGAAAAATAAAGGCCTCTTGCAAAACTTAAAGAAATAAAAATAAATAAAATGTTAAAAAAAACGGTTCAGAGGTATCTTGGGACATTCTTAGTGGGAAGGAGGCTCTTTAATGATGAGTGTTGTTGGAATGATATGAAAAGAGTAATGAACATTATAGTAAATCCTGGCAGCTCAATAATATTTTTTTAAAGGACAAGTAAAAGAAAATCATAGTTGGCTATTTCTTATTTAGTTTTTATGTCAGATAGATATTTCAGTAGTTAGTTGACTTTTATGATGATAATGCTGGGAAAAAAACCCCACTGCTTTTCTATCATTTTAAGTACAGGTATTTTAGTATTAATAGGGTATCACATTATATTATAGCAGTGTTTGTATAAATTAAAAAATATAATTTAATTAATATTAACTCAAAAGAATTGGCTAAATATTTGAGGATCTTAATAACAGTAATTAAAAATAAAGATTCTGGGGCCATTTAATTAGGAATAGAATAATATAATATATACATTTATGAAAAATATCACATTAATTTTCCCTTAACTTTTATTTACTATTATATACATTTAGATGATGATCACATATACAATAAAATTTATTAGTTATAATAAAATAAATTGCATTTTGAAAGCATTTAAATATTCATGTACTCTTTCTCCACACCTCACACATTTGATTATTTTTCTTCCTCTATGTATTAATAAGCTGCAAACTTACTAATTTGAGTTTAATGGTTTGTAAGGAATAAGGAATGGTAAATTGCTAAATTTTTATTTGATTTTGGGAGGTACACAAACAGTATTGATTTGGGCTTACTCGGGTTCTGGGCTTGAGGAGCAATTAGAATGTTAGAATCAAATCTAGGTTGGTCAATGCAGAGTAAAATCTTCATCTGCTGTAATATTTTCCATACCCTAAATTAATTTATTTTTTATAGAGATTTTAAGCAAACATGTTGTCAGTACGGTATATCAAAATTAGCTTACCATGGTCAGGACTTGAGAATGAATTAAAAAGTAAATAAAAATATTTGTGGCACAGAGAAATTTTTGTCTTCTCTCATTCATTAAAAGTCAGTCAAGGATAATGTCTAAAACTGCATGTGGAGTTAGATCAAAGAGTAGACCACGATGACAAAGATAGTAGGAAATGATCACTCTGGACAATAACTGTGTGCTGAAAGTATTGGCAGAGTAAGTACTATTTCAGTAATAGTAATGCTAAACACAGTGACTAAAAGGTGAAAAGAAAAATTGCCTGCTGTAGATAGATAGATGATAGATAGATACATAGTTGGGGGGGTGGAAAATAGAACTTCGGTGGAGGGAAGTGGACAGGAGTAAAGGGTTGGACACTGAAACATTCTACAACTGAAACTCAGTCATGAGCAATTTTGTAACTTTGTAATCTTGTAGTGATTCAATAAATGAATAAATGTGTGGATTTTTAAGTAAATACTATCTTCACGACTATTTGTGTAATGCTGATCCTATTTGCATAATACTCTACTGTCTATGATTTCATTTCTGCAATTGGTAAATAACTCTAAATACCTCATAGATTTAGAATGTGAATTTAGAGCGTAGTGATATTGAATAAGTGACCAATGAACAAAGCTTACTATTGTTATTAATATTTATAAAGAATGTGTCATTTTTTGTGTGTCTATGAAGATATTCTCCAAAGAGATGAGCATTTTAATAAGCAGATTTATTAACTAAGTTCCCTTTGCCAATGCCCCTGAATATCATCCCATGACAGCGAGAATCTAAAAGATGAAGGACAGAAGAAAGTGTGTGTTTCTGTTTTCTGTTTTTGTGTGTGTGAATGAGTGTGTGTATTTAAACTGAATGCTGTTCTTCTCTTTCCTTTGGTCATTATGAGCCCTTTGCTTTTATCTCTGCCCTCAGTTTATATATTAGATTTTTCATTCATATATTTTGTTTTAGCATTTTAGTATTGTTGTTTTCAAAGCAAGTATTTTGAACCCTGCTCTTTCACTTTGATGCCTTGTTTCTGTAGACACCTTTAATTACTTCTGGAAACTAATTGCCAGCCTTCCAAGGTGTCCAGAAGGAAGATGCATGTCAAAGTATTTCTCTGTCTCTATAGTTCTGTATGTTAGTTTCTGTAAAGCTCCTTTTATATATCTTTATATAAATGTGTTGTTCTATTCTTCTAGAGAATTCTGACTCTGTTCTTTTCTTCTGGAGAATTCTGACTAATCCAATGAGTAAGACAGAAGTCGACTCAGGTCTAGGTAATGATCATGTTCAAATAAAGCTTTAGAAACAGGGGGTGCCTGGACATGAATCAGCAGGATAGAGCTCTTTGCGGAAGCTATACTCTCTAATGTGAAACCCCAGCTCCAATTTCGCTTCACTGGAAAATGTTATGCATTTTTTTTCCTTTCTTTACTTCAGTTTCCATGGATAATAATGGATAGTGGAGGTATAGGTTAAAAAAATAGATCCCATAAAAATGAGAAAAATATTAGCATATTGCTCAAAGTAAAGGTTTTAACTATTATCAATTGTATTCTTTCATTAATGTCACAAAGTTTACCAAGTGTGCTTGATTTATACACCACGGCATTTTCTAGGATTTTCTGGTAGACCCTGGCAAAGCAATCTCCGTGGAATTCAGACCTTCAACACAAACACCCATCTATTTGCTTTTTTTTTTTTTTTTTTTTTTTGGTTTTTGGGTCACACCCGGCAGTGCTCAGGGGTTACTCCTGGCTCCATGCTCAGAAATTGCTCCTGGAAGGCACGGGGACCATATGGGGCACCGGGATTCGAACTGATGACCTTTTGCATGAAAGGCAAACGCCTTACCTCCATGCTATCTCCCGGGCCCCTCTATTTGCTTATTTTTATAAATTTTAGTCTAGCATCAGATGTATTTGTGTTAATTTTTTGAATCATTTAACTAATACCAAATATTAATTCAACTTATATGGAGTGCCTGGGAAACATTTAATTCAGACTGCTATGTTCAGGGTTTACTCATCTCTGTTCAGCGGTGACTCTTGGTGGTGTGAGTGGGCCATATGTTGTGGAACAATTGGTCCAGGGTATCTTATTCCTGATCTAGCTTTTCTTGCCCTCAGCAGGTATTTTAAGCAAATTCTTAGCAACTTCCTGTGGCCTTCAACTAATTATATCAGTGGTGGATGTTATTTCTACAAGATTCATTCCTTCTTTCATATTAATGTATCCACAACATTGTGGATGCCTTTTCCACTCTGGAGAAGTCTGCTTTCTTTTGGGCACATATTTTTCTCTTTTCTATCTCATATATCTCACATATAACTTCTTTTAAATAAAAATTTTTGCTTCAAATAAATAAATAAAAAAATAAAGATAATAAGCAGCATTGTCAGTCAGTAGAACCAGGTAATGTTTGTCTTTCATATAGTTGACCCAGTTTTGATATTCAGTTCCAAATACAGTCTCCTAAATTCCTCCAGAGAACAAAGCTAAGAATAAGCCCAGAAAACTTCCAGTTGTCTGAACCAAATAACCTTCCCTACCACCCTAAAGTTCATGGAACACTTAGTACTAAATTCACTATGACTTTGTGGACATACTGAGAATCAGTGAGCAACACATCATTATGTTCCCTGACTTCATGAATGTACTCTCTATCAAGGAAGAAGTTCAATAAATAAAAAAAGATTTTATAATTATCTTACTCTTTTAAAAGATCTGGAAAACACAGTAGCATCAATATATCTGAGAAAAGAATTGCTCATTTTGAGACATGAAAGGATCAAGAGAAATGATTTGGTTTCATTTACTGCCATTAAATATTTTTAATTGGTAAACTATAAAACAACCAAAGAGCAGAGGTTTGCTGAACTCTAAATAGCAATTGGAAACCTTATACTTATAGAAACATCAGGATGCAAATATGTTGAGGGGAAGCCCCTATTCAACTCTTATTGAATCTCATACTCATCTCTTATTTCCTTGCACTTTAATTCTGTATGAATGACTCTCCTCCATATAAGTTAGTGAACTTCTATTTTGGCAAAGCCTACCCTTTCAATTTCTAAATTTCAATTTCTAAATTTCAGATGTTGTCTTCAGCATATCACATATTCCACATGTGCTGTGATGAACTACATTTATCACTATAATATTTTATCCATGTTTTTAAGGAATAAACATATGACTTTATTTTTTTTATACTTTAACTACTGCTGATGAAATAGAGTAAGTTCCTCAGAAACTTTTATAATGAATAAATACTTAATTGTCAGTATTAAATGTAATGGTGAATAGCAAATTGAGTTTATCTATCTCATAAATGATTTACTTACTCATGTTCCCTTAAAGAAAAGAACAAATATTAGAGAAACACTCGACAACACATTTTGTAATATAGAACAACCTTAGCTCATACTCAGAGGTGGTAACTTATAAACTATTTTCTCTTCATATAAAATGAAGCTTAAAAATGAAAAAATACATGAGAATGAAAGCTGGTGAAAGTAACTTTACAAAGCAGAATAATGCCTAACCGTTGATTTTGAAATAAAACATGAAGAAGAAATATTGACTAGCTCAAAATATAGTATTTCATTTATTGTACTATAAAGAAAAGTTTCCTCCCCAGAGAACAAAGAAAAGAAATAATATCATTCTGTCTAAATGTGGTTTTGATGTAATTTTCTTTAAATGTTAGAAAGATTACCAGCTTATGGTAGCAGAGGATAAGAGAGAAAAGGTCAGATCTACATAATCTGCTGCAATTTAATATACAACTTTTACTTTTATTTAATTTTCTAGCTATTCATATTATTTGTAATGTTTTAATTTATAATTATTTTGCTGCTGTCATTGGATAATATGATTTATTAAGGTTACTGCAAATAAGCAGCTAAATTTACCCTGAGATTTCTCTTATAATTAGTATTTAGCTGTAAACAGTATCTCAATTCTAGATACTCTAATTTCAAAGTACTCATTTATCATTATAGTTTTCTCTATTTCAAAGGTATTTTAAAGATAATTTTGGGCAGTTTTAGGTATATACTAAAACTCATAATAAAGAAATGTATATAGAAATGTCCTATCTGCTACTTAGATCTCTACTTGGACAACCTCTTATTATCTCTGTATCTCATCAGAATGAAATTATATGTTTGCTATAATGGACCCATTCTAATAATCCATAGTTCTAAGTTTATATAGATACTTCTCACTTAACAACCTACTTGTTTAGCGACCGCTCATACTTATGACCATCTCTTCACTGTACCTACTTTACTAACTTTATGTTCTGTAATACATTGCTGTACTGTGTAAATTACACAACCTATGCAAATTAAAACAACTGGAAGTTTTCAGTTTGATCTTTCTCGTTCTTTTACCTATTCAGAATACTGTATTGTCAAGTGCTATGTCAAGTACTGTACTACTGTATACAGTACATGCAGTTCCTCACTTAAGGACCAATTCGCTTAAAGACCAAGTCGTAGAAACGGAACTTGGTCGTTAAGTGAGGAGTATCTGTATAACATTTAGTATCTTATATTCTATGGATTTTCATAAATCTAAAATAACATATATTGGTTATCAAACTTTCAGAATAATTTTCTAGACTGAAATATCATTTTTTTCCAGGTTCATGGTTTAACTGGACAGACACATCCTTTAGCAAACATGAACTTTTGGGTTAGATTTCCCTCACATCTTAAAGTAGCCCCTGAGTATCTACAAACACCAAATTATACTCCTTCAAACATAAAATGAAATGATAAAAAATACTATAAAAATTAATGAATTGGGACCAGTGAGGTAGCATGGAGGTAAGACATTTGCCTTGTATGAAGACGGATGGTGGTCGAATCCCGGCATCCCACGTAGGGCATCCCATGTAGTCATTGTTCCTGCAAGGAGCGACTTCATATCGTAGAGCCAGGAGTAACCTCTCAGTGCTGCTGGGTGTGACCCAAAAACAAAAAACAAAAAAAAATTAATAAATTGAGAACAAATTTCTGAAAAGAAACAAACAAAAGCCAGAAGTTAAAACAAAATCCAGTTGTTCATTCCCACTTTTTCTATAATTTCTGATAACCTGTGCTCTTCTTATTCCATTAATTTTTACATTTTCAGAATTTCACTTGAAATTTAAAAAAAAAAAAAACAGGGGCCCGGGAGATAGCATGGAGGTAAGGCATTTGCCTTTCATGCAAAAGGTCATCGGTTCGAATCCTGGTGCCCCATATGGTCCCCCGTGCCTGCCAGGAGCAATTTCTGAGCATGGAACCAGGAGTAACCCCTGAGCACGGCCGGGTGTGACCCAAAAACCAAAAAGAAAAGAAAAAAAAACAGTAATTTAAACTGATTTCTTTCACTCAGAAATATGTATTTGGGGTTGTTCTTCAACTATTTGTGTCTATCACGTTTTTTATATATATTTTTTTGATATTGAAAAGTATTACAATGTTTAGGGGCCCGGAGAGATAGCATGGAGGCAAGGCGTTTGACTTTCATGCGGAAGGTCATC
>PVKC010010231.1:0-25927 GCA_004027635.1 Crocidura indochinensis
GGCTCTCTACTTTGGAACCACTCCTAGCAGTGTATGAGGGATCATATGGAGGACAGTGAATTAAACCTGGGCTGATTGTGTGCAAGGCAAGTGCTTTACTTGCTGTATTATTGCTCTGGCCCAAAGTAAGTTTGACTTTTACCCACGTTACTTGGAAGAACAATTCTCCCAGTCTGTTTACCAGATGCAGCTGTGTGCCTATGATTTATTGCCAAGGCATCGAAATATTTTTTCTCCTTTTTTTTCAGGTTGCCTAAGAACAAATGTTTTCTTCATTAATAGCAGCGCTGTTGTCTAAACAGTTTTCCATCCAAATTTTGGTGATGACTGTCGCTGTTTCTTGAGTTGATCTTTTCTCTTCTCTTTATTAGGAACGTCCCACTCCCACTAACTCTGGAACAGGACACACTTTTTTTCTTGAAATGGTAGCATGTAAAATCCAGAAAAGGAGAGGTGAGGAAGTAAAAAAGCACATGAGTGGCCCTAACTGGCTAGTGAAACAGTTTCCTAGAGAGAAACAATTAATTGTCAGTTTCTTATAGCTTGACAACTATATGTCTAAAGCATTGAAACTACTTCCTTTGTAGCATAAAGAGTTTGAGTGGCACTGTTTTCGCCATAGTTTCAGCTCCTGAGTCCTTAAATAGACGTATTCTTTTCTATCCTTTTTATTTTATGCGCAGGCAAAGATCACTCTGAGGCTTTATAATATAACTTGTGCCCCTAGGAATTGTAAAGCACAAGACATAGTTCCATACATCAGGTAGAAGATTGTTAAGACAATATCATCTGAAGCTTATCTTCTAAACCTGTGCACCACAATTTTTAGGTAAAATTGGAAAACGCTGCAGACTTCTGATTTGTCCTATCTGAACAGCATCCTTGGAGATGCGACTTAACCTCATCCTTGATTACAATTTATGGTACTCATGAATACTAAACATTAAAAGTGAATCATATGGATGTTTGGCTTTCTCAAAATTGAAAGGTCATTCTGTATGATTTGAATATATAATTATTTGGAAGAAATGTTTTAAATAGTACAGAGGATAAATTGTCCCTGTTTAGGTTCAGCAGAACTCTGACCTTGTGTTTCATTCAGACTTGCTAGCCAGAAAAGATATTACAGCAATACATATGTGGTCAGGGATCAAATTTTATTTTTAGATTGATTTTTGAATTTAATCTTTAATTTTATATGTCTAAGAGGAAAATATCATTAAAATTATCTATTTTAATGGTAAAAGACATAGAAGTAAAATGAAACTAAAAGCATATGGACTAACATGGGATAAAACTTTTGAGCAGAATATATATATACATACATATATAATATGTATGCATGTATGTATGTATGTCCCAAATGGTAAGCTGTCTGCCTTGTCTGCGCTAGTCTAGGATTGACCTGGGTTCGATTTCCCGGTGTTCCATATGGTCCCCCAAGCCAGGAGTGATTTCTGAGCACATGGCCAGGAGTGGCCCCTGAGTGTCATCGGGTAGGTTTCCCCTCACCACCAAAAAAAAGAATATATATGTATTTATTTATTTATTTTTTACTACTATATTATTCAGTACTCTGGATTCCTCAGGAATCTTCAACTGTGTTTCAAATTAAATGATTATTTTCAAGGATAGGGAGAGATAGTATAACATTTTATTTTGTCAGTGGAAATTATAAAAAACGTTCCTAATTCCACTTCCTTATATATGAAGATCTGTTTCTTTTCAACCCCTCCCATGTTACCTCTAAATCCTTCCATGTGAACTTACCAAAAAGGAAAATTGCTACATCCAAGCAACTAAAATATGATTCATTCTTGGACACAGACTGCTATTCTTTTTTTGTTTGTTTGGCTTCCCCAGCAATGCTCGGGGAGCCTTGCCACCACTCCCAGTGATAGTCAGCCTGGCTGTTAAAGGCTCATGTCTCTCTACTCGGCCAAGTGACACTATACCATGCTGCATGGATTTAGTGGAGTTTTGCAGCCACAGGGACACCTTAGCAGTGCTGGGGTTACATGTGGTGCTAGAAATCAAACTCATGTTCTCATGCCTGCCATTTATGAACTCAAGTCCTTTAAGATAGCTTCCTGGACTTGGGGGTGCTATTTTCATACCAAATCATCTAGCTGTTCCTTGGGTCATTTCCTATGAGATTTGGTGATCTCCAAACAACACTTCAGTGAAACTCCAAACTTCTAATGCACATTATTTAAGCCAATTAGTCAGCTGGCTATAACTAAACAACAGGCCTGATAGACTAAACTGAAATAAAACTGCTCCTAGAGAGAGATAAGCTACATCTGCTGTGTGACTATGACCTAAGTCACCATAGCCAAGAAAAAAATATTGTTTTTTTATTATATATATTTTCCTATAATTATAGAAAAGCAGTTTGGCCACCAGTGTAGCACGTAAAACAGGCATTGATTTCATACAACACAATATGCCTCTCTTACCCTCTCTCAGCCCATATCAATAAAATTAGGAAAGAGATTGTTAGGTTATTTGTACGTTAAATACAGTTATTTGTAAGCTAAAATTTATAAACTTGGCAAGTTTTTTAGCTTTTACATATAATTATTTTAAGTAATGTTCTGAGATAGATATTGTGAATATCAAAATTATTTCTATTGACCATTATCTAAAACCTATCATTGAATTCCACATTTGAATGGATAAGTCTGAGAGATTACCAATGAGAATATGGTGCTAGGAGCAATCTTCTTTCTTGTGGAAATATAAAATGTGGCAATAATAATTGGTTAAATATTCATCAAAATATTTTTATCATATCAGGATGTGGGTTATAATGTGCTTGTTGCAAAAAAGAGAAAAATATATATGTACATATGTATTGATGAATAAAGAGTGCTAAAGGACTTCAGGCTTTTCATTCTTAAAAATCTTGAAATTCTGGGGCCAGAATTGCTGGTGCTAGCCTAGGGCGGACCGTGTTTTGATCCCCTGGTGTCCCATGTGGTATCAGAAATAGCAGGAGTTATTTCTGAACGCATAGCCAGGAGTAGCTCCTGATCATCACCAAGTATGGTCCAAAAACAAACAAACAAACAAACAAGAAAACAACTCAAAACCAACATAAAACTAATTCCTTAAAATTCTGGTGCAGTTGCATTGAGAGTTAACCTTATTCCCATTCCTTTGGGGAAAAGGGGAACAGAGTTCTGACTACCTTCCAGAACTGCCTATGTTTTCATTTTGTAAATCTCATCTGACAGAAACCTAGGCCACCTACCTATCACCCTGGGAAGTAGGAAATAACTGGCCTTTGAAGCCCTTCTGCAAACAAAGCATTCATAATCCTCTTAGTCAAAATTCTTATCTTATCATTTGACTGATTCTTTTTAGAAAAGTCCTGTTGGTAAGGAATCAGCCTGAATGACTGGATAGACACTGCAAACTAAGAGATTTGGGCTTTTTCCTCTTCCAAGTTTCCCTTCTGTTGAAACTGGCTTCAATCAAGGAAATTGCAAAAAGCCACTGCCTCTTCAGCCCCAAAAATTGTACAGTCCTTCATGTCACAGGAATCAGTGGGCCTCTTTTTAATCATAATTATTTTTGTCACTAGGACCATATTTTAACAATATGTTACTTTAAGATACTATTGCTATTGGCTTGGTTTTCTATTAACACCTGACTGCACAGTTCAAGCTTAAACAATGAAGGAGAATTTAATAAACCTCATGTTTCCTCCCAGACACTGAGACTTGTGACTATGGCTGGCATAAATTCCAAGGGCAGTGCTACAAATACTTTGCTCATCGTCGCACATGGGATGCTGCTGAAAGGGAATGCCGTCTGCAGGGTGCCCATCTAACCAGCATTCTGTCTCACGAAGAACAAATGTTTGTGAATCGTAAGTACCACCTGTGCACAGTTTCCTGAACTTCCCCTCCCTTTACGGTCTCAGCTTTCTGGCATCTATGGGAAAGAAGTAGCTTTTTCCATTGCCATTATTAATCTTATTAAATCCCTCATCTCTGAACTACTTGGAATCTTCTCTCTTGAGCCTCCTCCCTGACTTGGGAAATATTTGACTATGACATAGAAACATTGCTTGGGTGGCCAGCTGTAACTTGTGAGCAGCATTGCTACAGGCTGTAATATGAACTTGCTTATTGATCAATATTTTTGACTGATACTGGTTATTTCTTGTTGATCAATCTAATTCTTCTTGTTAACCTTCTGGCCTCATTTTTTGAGTAGAAGAACAGATTGTCTAAAGTTAGAGAAATTTTCAAAAAATATTTTATAGCACATTAAAAATAAATTATTAACAGCATCAGGTCTTATACTCTGAAAGTAATTCACTATTATTCAAGTTTCTTATAATTTTTAAACCAGAGGTTTCAAAATTTATTTGGCTTTCTGCTCCTTTGCAGGAAAAAAAAATCACTCAGTACCTTCCTGGAAATCTGTCTTCTTTAAGTGGAACAAAATGAATGTGTACTCAGTACTACCACAGTATTTCTTAGATCATTCTAGTGCACTGTTATAGACCAGAAAAAAATACTTTTAGACTAGAGAAATGTGGCTTCATATGAACTAATGAAGCTTGAAAACTAAAGCAATTTAACATCATAACTTTTTGTTGCAGCGGTTGTTGTTTTTGTTGAGGTGTGGGAGCCATACTGGCAATGCCCGGGGCTTACTCCTGGCTCTGTACTAAGAGATCACTCCTGGAGGGCTCAGGAAACATATAATTCTTGGGGAGTTGAGACCAGGTTGACCACATGCAAGGCAACCTCCCAACCTACTTTACTCATTATTGCCCTTTATACCAGAATTTTAAAATAGCTCCTCATAACATATTATAGAAAATGGAGGTAGCTAGCTCTTTTATTGTTAATACACATGGAAAAAGATTTTGCTTATGAAATAAGCTCGATGTTCTATTGATTATATTCTCATGATGCTGCTATGTTTTGAGTTTGATTTGTTAACGTGCATTTTGGATAGAAGTTCATGTAATTTTATGCATGGTATTCTTGCAGTGATTCATATTATGTTATAAGAAATATCTTTGAGCATATTTTGTAGAATAGTCTGATATAGGTGTTATTTGTATGCTTTGAGAAGAAATATGTGCCTTCTACTGTGAGACACATAGTGGTCATGATTTGGCATAGTTTATTGGGTGACTGGATTTTTGTCAATGATGTAAAGTAAAAGAATAGTTCCTTTCATGAGATATGTAATAAAAATAATTAAGATAAAAATAGTTAAAGCACTTATGTCAGAATGTTTCACAGAAGTTGCAAGATAGTCTTTTAGTTCTAATTATATTGGGGGAGAACTATGAGACACTTTTACAAACAACAAAACTCTGGTCAGAAAAGAGGATGTGTGATTCACTTTGAAAAATAGGTTTCTTTGAGGCCTGTGTTCCATAGGTAGAAAAGGTAATAAACTACCTGTGTTATTTCCCTTCTGTTAGGCTTGGGTCATGATTATCAGTGGATAGGCCTCAATGACAAGATGTTTGAACATGATTTCCGTTGGACTGATGGCAGCTCATTGGTAAGTTGCTAATAAAAATTACCTTAATTCTAGAAACTTGGTACTGTGCACTGATTGGATGTTATAGAGTGTGTAATTGACTGGGAGATAGGGTTACTTATGAGGTAGAGATGCACTAGTAGAGATTTTATTCAAACTGCTCCAGAGTCGCTGCAATGTTCAGAAACATAGAGTTCATGAGATTCACACTGAATAGGAAAACTACATCAATCAGAATTATCTTAGGTTTATTTTTCAGACCTTTGTTATTGTTTCTAAGCAAAAAGAAAAGAAAAATATGTAAGAGAAGGGACCTTAAAATATCTTGTCTTCTATATAATTGCACTGGGTATCTGTTATCAAGCATAACTCTTTTTTGGGTGAGTTTTTCCTCAGGAGTGTTGAGGAGGCCCCAACATACCACTTCAGAGCAAAATCTAGATGACACAATTCAGCTCAGACCCTGCAATGCTAGAGATACTTGAATAGTGGTGTAGGTGACTTATAGACACATACCTTTGCTACTCAGGGACTCTAGCTTGCACCCAAATATGTTCAGGGTACCATGTAGTACCTGTTGTGCTATTGAACTGGCTTGAATAGATGCTACATAATTATTTGGTGTCATGTGGACCGGTTAGATATAAATGCTGCATAAACTTTAACTGTTCTACAAGTCTTGGCCTAAGCTGTCTCATTTTATATAAGAAAAATAGCTCATATATTTTCACCTTAGGAAAAATTGATCAATTATGATCTTGAAAATTTCTGTTCTTTCAAATTGCCAACTTCTTAAACAATTTGTCTTTAACTTTGTTACCGAAAAGGAAAGGCTTGGAAAGACTGGCTACAACCTTGAGTAGGCCGGAATGAGTTTTTTCAGGAAACTTCATCAGGACTGATGAAGCTGTTTTGAGTCACCATGAATAACTCATAAATATAATTCATCAGGAATTTGTTAGATTGGTGGTTTTAGATATCGACTACTTTTTAGACTCAACTGAGAGGGGCAATTAATTGCTGATGCCCAGGTCTCAGGCCAGATTTATTAAAGGGAGAAGCACTAAAGTGTCTCCCAGGTGATTCTAAAATGCAGCCAAAGTTGGTAGCTACAGAACTAGACCTGACTGTAAATTAAATTATAAATTGAAAAAGTTTAAGAATAAAATACAAATGATTAATTCTTGATCTCTTTTTACATGAGTTACGTTGGTGCTTAAATTTCTTTCGCTAGCTGCCACTCACTGGGAGTAAATGAATTTGGCAACATGTAAAGTTCATCCTAGAAAGGATGCCAAAGTAATCTCTGCTTTTTGAAGTTTACTCTCTCTAGGAAAATCTCTTGGCTTTTCTGGACATCCTTCTCAGTTCATCTCTGTGCTATACTAAAGTACTGCACTTTTGTTTATTCCCCTCCAACAATATTAAGGGAACATTTAGGCATTTTGCAGGTAAAGACAGCTCAGGTAGGCTAAACTGCTAACCCAAAATAACCATGCTTATTCTGTACCTGAACCATTAGTGTGGTATCCATAGGTGCATGTTTTTTTTTTTTTAAGGAATATTGTCTAATCACTATAGATAGGTAAACTTTTAAAATAATTTTATATCACTTCTATTTTAGCATATGCTATGTAATATGTTGGCATTTATATATTTATATACCCAAATATAGTAATGTAGTGTTTATTATAGGATATAGGCATTTATTGAATTCTTCTTTGTCTGATATATACATCAGTCCCATAGGATAAGTTGCATTTCTAGGATAAGTTTCTATTAAAACTTCCATAAATTTTTCCATGAAAATATCCTATGAAAACTGCAGATCTATGTGAGTTCCCCTTTTCTGCTATGAAAAACGGAATATTGGGGACGTAGGTGGCCCTTTCTGGCAGGACATAACCATGCTTTGCACACCCAGACAAAGGTTTATCTCAAAGTGTACCTATTGGCTGGGTGCCTGTATATTCTGGCCCTGAGCCTAGACTGCTCTGAACTTGGCTAGGTTTACTATATGTAAAGTCTGCAATTGACTAAATGCTGAACTAACTGGACTAAGTAAACCTATTTCCCATTGGTTATATAGAATTGATTTGTGTTTTTTTCTTAGCATCTTGTGTTACTTTGTTTTGTTTTTTTCTAGTCTGCCTTTAACAATTTAGCTATTCAAAGGATTGAGTGTCTTGTGTACGTTTTATTTCCCACGGTGTCTGGAATAAGGTTAGCTAATGAGACAATATTAGTTTATATTGAGCATTTCTGTAAAGTCTGAAAACTACCTTCAAATATTCATCTCCCCTGTCAGTGTCATTCAAGAGTAAACCATCTATGTGGTGATGAAGTTATCAATTCACTAGGCTAAATCAAGTCAGTTAGGTTTTTGGAGTAGTGTAGAGTGAATTTGGAAATATTTTGAAAAACTATTGTTTTCATAGTCTAGCCTGGTCTCAAATTTGATAAATGATTATTGCAACATAACTAAAAGGAAATTTTGATATTTCTCTAATAGACTCAGGGTAATTAAGTAAAAAGTATCAAGTCAAGACTTCAAGTTTGGAGAAGCAGGAAATGCATTCTGTAAATAATCAAAGTTCATCAAAGAAATGACATGAGTCAAAGTAGAAGAAACCAGGTCCTTGGTTTCTTCTTAATTCATTCTTTGTATAAAAGCAAAGTGAACAAAGGAGTAACCCTTGACTTGGAATATTTTGGACCAGAAATGAACATCTGCCCAGCACAGTGTATCCCTTCATTTGACTGATCTCTAGCCCACTTGCTTGCCTTTTTAGCCACCCTTTCCTTTATCCTTCCTTTCCCAAACAGCCTAGGTATGTCTTAACACATTTGTAGTTCTCTCCTCAGCCACCGTCCTCTTAACGTATTCCACATGTGTGCAGGCCTTTGAATAAAATAGTTACTCTTTGTTTCACTGTTTACTTCAAATGTCTTGCTTTTGAAAATTTCTCTGATAGTAAATACTTCCTCAGGAAAAGCAATATCTGCTTACCCTTGGAAATGGTGTTAACTTGACCGTGCAGTGTTAAAGACCTAGTTCATATATTAGAGTGAAGTTGCCCTCTCTCATTTATTCTGTTGTTGTTATTGGAAAGATTTACTAGAGCTTATCCATTTTGGGGGATAGAATAGTATTAAAAAAAAGTAACCTTAATCTTCATCACATATTAACTTTTGTTATTCAGTGGTAGATTCAGTAAAAACGAGTACCTTTATCTTAGGTGTCATTTGCAAAGTTATTTTCATTGAAACAATTATGCTTCATTGAAAAAATATTCTTGCAAAATAATTACATAATATGTCATATGTAAGATTCTTATTATTTATATCCAGATTAATTCACTTTATCTTCTTATACTAAAATTATCAAGTTTAATAGCCAAGTTATTATTGACTTTCAACTTTTAACCCATTCTGCATTATTGAACTTAAGATAGACTATAAATACAGTTCATTAATAAAATACCAAACATTTGATTTTGTTATTTCTTTTAAATTTAAATTGGGTGCTAGTTCGATGTTTTTGAATATATAATCCTGAATAAAATGGCTCATGCCCTTGTGGTTTCTATTAAAGTTATTTTCTCTGAACGCATTCACTTTGTCACTTGGTTTTCTGCTAATGAGTTATTCTTTAACTTGACTATTGATGTGAAATGCCCCAAGTGCTTGAATAGAAATCCTAACAAATAACTTTAGTAATGAATTACTTCACTTGTCACCATGACATGTCTTCAAAGACACCAAGTTAAACTATCCAAGTTAAATACACATTAAAGCTAGCAGACTTAAACAAATGCTTCTTATCTAGCTTCTACACTATTAGCTGACTTTTAAGTTCTTTCCTTAACCTGTTGTTAAATGAATGACTAGTCTGGAGTGTTTTCTCTCAAATTTGTTTTTCAGTACCTGTGACCCTGACCCCCTTCTCCCTCTCCCTCTCCCTCTCTGTGACCTTTATTACTCCCTTCTCCAAGTTCTTCAATGTCTTTCTACAGTCTTCAATTATTAGCCTGACACATAGGATCTACCAACTCTACCTTCCATCCACTTCTTGAGCTTTGGCATCTCAGTTCCTTGTATAAGTTCCTTGTATAAGAAAGACATTGCATAGTACTATGTCTTGGCTTATACTTAGTGTAAGTTTACATTTATACTAAACCCCAATGCTTAGAATGTTCTTGATTCTTTCCCTAATTTCATGGATACTTCAGTGAGCAAATAATCTCTTTCCTTAAGCACTTGTGGGCCGAGTGTGACTGAGTCTCTTATTTCTTTGGTTATTTGTACCCTCCTACGACAGACCCCTCTGGGGTTCCTGTCCTGACACTGAGCTTTCAGAGGTAAGGATGTGTCCTTTTACCTTTGTTTTTCCAGCAAAAACAGTTGACAGGAAAAAAAAAAAACCCATTAAGTGGAGCTGGAGTGATAGTGCAGCAGATAGGGGATTTGCTTTGCAAGCAACTAACCCAGGTTTGATCCCTGCACCCTGGCATCCTAAATGGTCTGTCCATCACGAGTGATTCTTGAGTATAGAGCCAGGACTAACCTCTAAGCATGACCTCTGTGACCCAAAAACAAGCAACAAACGATACTTAAAAATTTTTTAAATGATATTAGCCATTCATTGTTCAACATACCGTGTTACCTTTTGTTGTGGTGCCGCACCTGGAGAGGCTGGGGAATTGCTGCTGGATTTGCACTGAGAATCACTCCTTGGTGATGATCCAGGAGAACCTTTTGGGTTGTGGAAGATGGAACCTGGGTCAGCCAGGAGCAAAGCAAATGCTTACTCATTGTACAATGACTCCAACTTCTCTGTTCTCTCTTGACTTTGAAATGAACAATTGTTTTGACTGAATTTATTTATGACATTTTTAAATTTCTTTTGAAATTGAGCTTCCCCAAAGGTGCTTGGGGCCACCTCACCAACTCTTCTTTGCCAGCTTAACTAAAAGTTCATTGTGAGGACCCACAGATGCAGTGCTGTTCTGGGTATTATCTGGGCCACCTTGGATGTACTTAGAAACCTCCAGGGCCACCCATGACTCAAATATTCCAGGAAAGACTGTGTGGGCTTGAATGTGGGTTGAATTTAGGGTAACATGTGTAATGTGTCCCTTATCCCCTGTGTTATCACTTGCTCTGGTCTTTGTAAAATGTTTTATGTGTAAATTAAGTATTTTAGAATTTGAGGATGCGAGTTATGAGTTATACTTCATAGAGTACAAGCTTCCAATGTAAACACCACACACACACACACACACACACACACACACACACACATACACACACACTAACACTCACTCT
Organism: Crocidura indochinensis; assembly: GCA_004027635.1. NCBI lineage: Eukaryota > Metazoa > Chordata > Mammalia > Eulipotyphla > Soricidae > Crocidura > Crocidura indochinensis. The sequence goes on from PVKC010010231.1 coordinate 10,849, forward strand.
TTTTACAAGTTTGCTTTGAACCAAGATGAAAACTATTAAAACACAACAGGAGAGTTTTCAATTATGGTGAAAAGAGGAAATAATTTCAAGTCAGAAGTATAGAGCTGAAGATAAAGCATCTTGCAAAAGTTATTAATCAAAGAAATACAGATGCTTGTATTGTAAATGATGTAAATTTTGTCCTTGATTGTTCTAAGGTTACATTTGAGATATGTTTTGTGAAATAAAAAAAAAGTAATGTTTTGTGAAAAAAAAAAAAAAAGTAAAACAAAAGTCACCCTCTCTGCTACCATAAACTTGAATTATATTAGGGCAGGTTTTCCAGGAAGTTTTAGGAAACTTTGAAGAAACATTTTCCCTCCTCAAAATAGGCATATATTTTAGTATGCTTTCTAAAGAAAAATTACTTTAAAAATCTTATTATTAAATAGTTCACTTATTATCCTTAAGGTTTTTTCTTTTCAGGTATAGGGGGAACCAGATGTCAAAAATAATGTGTATATATACGTATACATTTAAAGAGATAAATAGTTTTTATTTTTCTACCTAATAACTACCTATAAAATCATTTTCACAACATTTTTCTGATCTACAGACAATAGTGTGTTCACAATTAGGGACCTGCTGGAACATCTTTAATTATACCACTTTTATAATACGTCTCCTAAGCCAGGAGTTTAAAATTAGCCTGCAGAAAGGAGATTTAAAGTAGATACCCTCTTATTTTCTCCTCTCCACTCTTTTATTTTCCCCTCTCCCATGAATAAAATTCTCACTAGGGGAATTCTCTATGGTCTTGTAGAACCTATTTTTCTTTTTCACTTTCTGTATATCCTCCTCATTACCTTCACTCCAGGTAATGAGGCTTCAGTGGATCAGAAGTTGTTCCTTCAGAGGTGGAACATATTACCTTAGAGAGTTTTGTTTGGAGTAGCAGGAAAGGGCATAACAGTCAATCTGATTCTTTTAACATGTTGAAGAACTTTTAGAATGTTTGTTTTATTTGGAAAGAACAATACAAACAACACAAAAATACTGATTTTACTCTCGGCTATATGTTTTTAAGAAACATTTTCTCTAACTCCTTGACACTTTGATCTCAAATGCCTCTACTTTGTGCTCCATATTGAGTGCTGAGAGATTCCAGCCTGTCAGCTTTCTAGGACTTTTTCTATACTGTTTGGAAAAAGCAGGGGAATGTTTTCTTCTCAGCATTTTTCGGAATCTAGTTAGAAAGTTTTTAAACAAGTTCCTAAATCACAGATCCATAAATGTCTTAAATTTTTTTTGACTCTAACCAACTCATCTTAACCTCTTGATGGTTCTAATATAAATTATAAAATCCCTGTTTTATATAAATAAATATATAAGTTATATATATTTATATATACTATTATATGTTATATAATTTATATATACATATATATAAGCCTCTTTAAAAATATTTCTGGAGATAAAAAAATTTTGCTTCCTGCCTTCCATCCAGACCTATCCATCAGTTTTGATAACCCGAACAGCTCTGGCTAGCTTGTCAGGCAAGCTTCAGGACACCCCACCCATCCTCTTGGTTGGAGCTGATTCATGAAAAGAGCCAGATTGGTTGTGGACTTGACTTTAAATACAAAAGTCCCCTTTTTCATAAACAAACACATTAGCCTGTCAAGCAAATTATCGTGAGAAAAAGCAGCTTTCAATATGATAGAAATAATAAAGAAATAGCCTTTAATTCAGGAAGAGACCTTTCATGGAAAGGAAAGGAGCAACAAATCATAGGCCATGGACCATTATTCTTTTTCTCATGAATAAGAAAAAGAATGAATGCTCTTACCCCTTTATAAACACAAATGCTTCTGTCTTTCTACTATCTCCCAGGTGCCTTTGCCATTGCAAAGAAACTCACCAGTATTAACTAATTCCTAGTGTTTTCTAAACTTGTTCGTAGGTTTCTGCTCCCTTCTAAGAACTATATGTGATTTGGCAGAATACAATATAACACACCATCTCCAACACCACATTTAAATTTTGCTCCTTCTGCATGAATATCTTAAAAGAAAGCCTTGTATAAAGGATTTTCAGATGAATGAATGTATGTTGGCTGAAATGTTCTTGCTTCTAAATCAAATGGCACTTGTCTGTGAATAAGTAACATTGCCTATCAAGATTAATTTGATTAGGTTAAATCTTACAGGCTTCATTCTATTAACCTTAAAGCCAAGGAAAACATATACTGTTTCTTTATCCTTTAGCACATTACTCATGAATGGAAGAATTCTGCCTCTTTTTTTTTTGCAGAAAACCACTGAGCTCTTAATGGATATTTTCACTGGTGTTTGTGGTTCAGTTTGATTTGAAACCAAGAACTCTTTCTTCTGACTCTATGTGTGAAATCTAATGAGTCATAGAGTAGCTTCAGAACACAAACCCCCTCCTCTCCACCTTGCTTTAACTTGAGGGCAGAAAAGTAGGTAGTGGCAGCCAAACAGCTGGAAAAACAGTATTAGGAAAGACAAAGAGAAAAAGAGACAAGAGACAGAGACAGACAGAGAGAAGGAGGGAGGAAAGGAATAAAAAGAAGTTTCTGTGTAGCTGTTCCTTCCCAACAGAACTCCATACAAAATTTAGCATCACATACAGATATTTAAATGTAATTGCTAATTACTTTTAAGTCTTGCTTGGAGAAGCCTCCAAAGGGTGAATAGGTTTGGCAGTCCTACCTTTGAATTCTTAGCACTTCCTGAGAGCAGACCTGTGCAAACAAGTTTGGGGCGAGGGAGCCCACTGGCACTGCTCATGATGGGATTAAATGCGAGGGGCTCTGGGGACACTCTGCCTGGGGCCTGTCTCCAAGTGGTCTCACAGTGGGAGAAGCTCACATCCTTCAGAAAATGCTGTTGATAATTACCGCTTTGTAGGGCAGTGAGCTCACACTATTACACAAGATTAGTGCTGTGCTCAAGGGCTGGCAGATCATTGCTTCTGCAGAGATTTGCCAGCTCGGAAAATAATGGGCAAATTGCCACTTTAACAATTATAGGGAGGCCAAACTTAGTTTTTCTTCCCTTCAGCATATGCACGTTTGGAGGCACTGACTCCTGCTGACTGCCTAGTGCAGAGACACCAAAACAGAGAAACTTTTTTCACCTTTCAAACAAAGCTGCCCTGCCCCCGCCCCTTTTAGCTGTCCATCAGCAAATTACTCTGCTCAGCTCAAAGACAACAGCTAAACTATACGCTTCCTGAAGATATAAACAAATAAGGACTTGGGCCAAGGTAACCTTAAGCAAGTATTAAGATCAAAAGAGAGTATCACTTCCTCACATGGAGGTTATTTTGCCCCTCACTAGTTAAAAAATAAAACAAAGTCAGATGTACACCCCACAGACTGTAGATAAATCCTATTATGTGCTCTAGACATCCAAGGGGGGGTGGGTGGGGAGGCATTTTAAGAGCAAATGTTTTGATTTCAGCCTTTCAGATAACCACTTGACCTGTGTTAGGAGAGGCTGATGTTAACCCTGTTTGGCTCTTCTGAGGCCTCCCCCCCACTTTTTTTTTTTTTTTGAGAAAAGGTGACTTCTTATCAGCAAATGTTTCAAACAGGAAATCTTGACAGAGTGTTTTCTATTGGGAGTTTGAACAAGGTTTGTGGTTATCTGCTTATCCTTTTCCTTAACAGCCTTGGATTTTATTTGAAGTTCTTGGAAGATAGGTGAGGCAGTGTTGTACTCAGGTGATAACTAGAGAAAAGTAAATTTTCCCTATAGGTATCATGATTTTTAACTAATTCAGATAAGTTTTTAACCTTAAAATACACTAATGAAATTTCACCAGAAACATTCATGTGCATACATAAGCATTTATGTCCTGCTCAGCTCTGAGACCTTCAGGCAAATATATGACAATTTATTTTATGGAGGTATTGCTAGTTTATGTTACAACTAGCCTTAAAACACAAACAAGGGGTAGGAGAAATAGTAGCGCAGGCAGGGCACTTGCCTTGTTCGAAGTTTACCTGTTTTTATCTCCAGCTGGAGTAAATAAATATATTGTTAAATAAATAAATATAACCAGGTTGGTAAATATAATTAAGTTGTTTAGCTGAGGTCCACTTAAAAACGTACTTTTGGAGGATTCTAAATTCTATGACTTTCCTGGCAACTTATAATATAATTATGGATGGCTATCACCACCTAGTGGCCATATTATGTTTTGCATCTCAGAACTTCACATTTTCAGACGCCCATATAATTCTTTCCTTTTCTATAGCTTTGAGTTTCAAAATTCTAATTTAAAAAATTTAGTGACATTGTGAGCATGAGTGTTAGATAAAATTACCTTAAAGAAAGAAAGTTCAGAATTGAGTTATTCCTTAGTAAAATTGAAGCTACTGTGAAGTGGTTGTATTAAAACCCACCTTTCCTCATCTTTACATGATTGCAGTAAGAGACCTTGTTGAAAAGGTTTCTTGCCTGGTTTCCTTGGTAACATATTTGGTACTTTCATTTTCCTTATGTAAATATTCTCTAGCAATTAATAAAGCGTTTGTAGAGAGGGCAGAGTAGGTAAAGAGTACTGAGTACACTATTCATTAAAAAAAAACATTCTCAATTATAGCTGGAAGCTCTAGTAAAGTTTCCCAACTGTTATAATATTTTATGTCATAGCATGGCTTTGCTGCACTAATGTCAAAAACTGCTTTATTCAATGGAATGTATGGGCTTAATTGTTGAATGTGCTTGGAAAAATTTGTAATAGTTTCCCAACATGGAGCCTTCAATTGGCCATTTCAGATGACCTGAATTATAGTGAATTATTAATAATAAAGGTGACTCCATTTAAACTGAAAACCTTTAGCTAACTATATGGGTGGCAGATGATAGTTTGGCATTTGATAGTTACTGACTCAATATTTGCTGGTTCAATCACACATGAGAGACTCTAAGAGCCACAGTGTCATTTACACTTTTTGCTCAGGCACACAGTTGAACTATATCTGGTGGTTTGTCAAGTATATAAGATTTATTTGATTAGCTCTCAAGTTTGACCCATCTCAAGGGCCTCTGTTATCTACTTTGCTAAATAACTATTTTGGATTGTCTCAATTTTACTTATTGTTAGGATTTATATACTATGCAGTTTTGTGAATGGGGTGTCCCCATCAGGGGTCTCAAACTCGTGGCTCGTGGGCTGTTTGTGGCCCTGCCCTAGAGGAATCTTTTTTTGTTTTGTTTTGTTTTAGTTGTTTGGGTCACACCCCCCAATGTTCAAGGCTTACTACTGACTTTGCACTAAAGGATTACCCCGACTTTTCTTCCTGCGGCCCCCAGGTAAATTGAGTTTGAGACCACCGAATGCCCTACTCAGTTTGAGAAATTTGAGTTTATGACTTTCAAAGCAAATGATCTTTACTTTCATCGAATGTCTGTGAAAATTCTTTATTTTTATTTTCTAAGAGAGGAAACAAAAAAGATTGTAAGTAGAATGTAGAAGGAATGTTCACTCAATATTTTTGGAAGTTTTGGAATCATCTTAAAATTTTAAATATGGGGCTGAAGTGGTGGCGCAAGCGGTAAGGCGTTTGTTTGCCTTGCACGTGGCCAACACAGGACAGGAACTGGTTCCAATCCAGGCATCCTAGATGGTCCTGCTGGGAGCGACTTCTGAGCACAGAGCTAGGAGTAAATCTTGAGCTTTGCAGGGTCTGACCCAAACACCCCAAAATTAAATCTAAATGTATATTTGAAATTGATCACATATTATATAAAAGTGTGAGTTGTCAATATTGTTTTGCTAAGACTGGTTCTTTGGAAATTTATTAATTTTAAATTAGTGATTTTTAAAAACAATGCTTTAATTTTCTGGGAATTTTTTTTGCCTAATATAACTTGTAGAAAGAGCTATCATTCAGAGTTTTGATTTTTCAAACTGATATTCTATTTTAAAGACAAAAAACTAGCATATAAAAATACATTACTTTGGAGCTGGAGAGAAAGCACAGTGATAGGGCGTTTGCCTTGCACACTCCCATCCAGCACAGATGATTATTCGATCTCCTAAGTGCAGTGCCAGGAGTAACCCCTGTGTGCCACAGGGTGTGACCCCAAAACCAATATATATATTACCTTATAATTTTTATTTATATATTTATATATCATATGATATATACATTGTATATTTACTTATATGATACATAAAATATATAGATATATAATATATTTTATATATAAATAAAAATTTATTATATAATACATATATATTACCTTTGAATGTTGTTTGGAAAGCAAGAGTAACTCATTTAGGAATAGGAATGTGACTTAAGTGGTAAAGAGCACTTGCCTTGCATGATCAAGGCTGAACCCTGGAACCACATGCTCCCCAAGTACATATATGAACTCCACAATAAAGATGATAAATACAAAAGTATGTTATATATAGTCCAAAGACTTTTCTTGCCTTTTGCCTTTCATTGTGCCATCCAGTTTTCACATATTTCCTCATAAGTCAACTTGCTTATGTTGTAGCATATAAAGGACAAGTCAGAGTGTGACTGTTGCCCAACCACTTGACTGTTAACTTCCTAAACTTAAAGCAGAGTTCAAGGAAACCTGGTTTTTAAAGCTAAAGTGAAATTTCTCTCTAAGTGTGATTATTTCTGAAGTGATGCCCTTTTAGCCTTAGAAAAAAGGCAATAAATCCATCTCTGCCTAAGGAAAAGATCAGATAGTTACATTTTTGTCTATTTTGTTGAAGATTTTGATTCTACTTATCTGTTGAGTTAAATCTTTAGGCTGTTGATCATGGCTATGCGTTGCATTTTTGAAAGATAAAAGATTCTCTGGTATCTTTGAATGACACTTGGGATTCCTATACCCTACTTAAATCAGACCTGCCTAATTCAGTGCTGTTGATAGCCTTTCTAGAAAATCTACTCCTTACTATACATTATCTCTTTTTCTTCCTCTCCTTCTCTCCCTCTCTCCTTTTCTCTCTCCCTCTCTCTCTCCCCCAATCCCATCCTGTTGATTGAATCTAAGTGTATACTTACTTGGAAAGGGCAATGGAGGAGAGGATAACTCTCCATACATTTTGTTTATTTTATTTTGGTTTTGGGACTACCTCCAGTGGTGTTCAGGGCTTATACCTGGTTCAATACCCAGGGGTCATGCCTGGGATGATGTTTGGGATCATATGCCAGTAAGTCAAACCAGGTTTGCTGTATTCTGTTTATTTTTATTCCCTCCCAAATTCTGAAGGATACTGCTCTTTCTTATCTTTCCTACACGTTTAATCACATACTTCTCTTCTTGTCAGATACAGCCTTAGTTCGTTTGCTGCCATGTCTGCTTATTTATTTTTATTTAGTAGTCTGTTCATCAGTTTTTTATCCTTATATTGCACTCACGGGCAAATTCATCATATACTTATATCTTTTTTCTCTCCAATTTATTTATTTATTTATTTATTTATTTATTTTGGGTCACACCCGGGGGTGCTCAGGGGTTACTCCTGACTGTCTGCTTAGAAATAGCTCCTGGCAGGCACGGGGCACCATATGGGACACTGGGATTCGAACCAACCACCTTTGGCCCTGGAGCGGCTGCTTGCAAGGCAAACGCCACTGTGCTATCTCTCCGGGTCCTCCAATTTATTTTGCTTCACCTAATTCCCAGGAGTGCCTTTCATTTTGCTGCAAAGGTAAAATGTTCTCTTTTCAGAAAGAGCTGAAAAGTAATCTATTGTGAATATATACCATATGCTCTTTATCCAATCTTTTATGACAGATACAACTTCAATTCAGAAAAAAAAAATCAATTTGGTCCCTTTTTGATCAATTGAATTGAGGGAAGTTTCTAAGGGTGAAGGATTTTAGCAATGGGGAAATCCAGTGAGTGCCAGAGACTAGCACAAGAGTTCTCTCCTTTTGTATTAAAGGTAGAATTAACTTGTAATACTGTTTTATTTTGGATTGGGGTCTGTCCCCATGGATATTAAAAGTTATCCTAGCTCCACACTAGAGATCATTTCTGGTGGGGCTTAATGGATCATTCCTATAGAAACATGAGGAACCCAGAATTAAACCAGCGTGGGCCACATCCAAGACAAATAAATGTTTTAATCCCTGTATTAACTCTCTGGCCCAGACATAAATTTGTAAACAATAAAATATTTATTATTTGGAGAAAAATAACTTGAGAATTTATAAGCTTTGTTAGATTTTGAAGAATAGATCTAGTCTGCTCTGAGTTTTCCTGTCAATATTAGAACTGTTTCAAAACAAATTCTCTGGTTTTGTGGAGACAATTTTCATGTACTTAATTGATGGACTTTTAAAATATAATTTTTGAAACTTAATTTTATGCTTCTGGCATCTGACTTGTTTGAATCTAATTAGAGGAAAAGGAGATGGAAACAATAGCTGAAAAGTTACTAAATTCAATTTAATTGAAATGGATGTTTCTTTGTTTTTATTTTATTTGGCTACCATATCCAGCTGTGGTCAGGGACCACTCCTGGCAGTGCTCAGGGAACCAGATATGGTACCAGCAATCAAAGTTGGGTTGCTGTGAACAAGACAAAAATCCTTCACATTGAACTCTCTCTGTGCCTTTTTTTAAACAGTCATGGAACATTAAGTATTTGATCCGACATACAAAATATAGTAACATTATCATCTACTGTATAGAACCAAAAATATTTTATTAACCACAATAATATACTTAATAAAATAGAAGTTTGTTTATGTAAGACAAGAATTGTTTTATATCTTAGTTCACTTTTTTCTATAAAATAATTGAAATTCATGTCACACTTTGTTATCAGGAAAAATAAACATTAAAGTAATATAGGATTTTCCTTCCAGGCAAAAGAGTTATCTAATTTTTGGCTCTTGAGGAAATTAACAATATTATGGGGGCTGGGATGGGAAAAGTTAGGTTCTGATATCTAGTCAAACATAAAAAGACAGGGACATAATTTAAACCAATGGTGTTGAAATAAATTCTCTCAAAATTGTGATGGATTTTTTGAAAAAAAAAAAAAAAATTCTTAGTCATCTACTTCTAGAAAAAAGATTGATCTAGGAGAGACTACCCAGAATGTTTGCTTGTAATCCCAAAAAGAAATGGGTAATTTTTCTTCTCATTCTGTGAATCTGCATTTCTGGCTATGTAAAAAAGCTTTGTTAAATTCTTAAATTTCTTGTGCTCAGATTTCTTCCTAACAGAGCACTTCAGTGAAAATACATATCGCTAAACCTAAAGCCAAAGATTTATTTTCATATTCTTTCTCCCAGAAAGTGATGTTAAGTAAGGCTGTAAAGAATTTAGGAGGAAACAAAGAAAGTTGTTCAGAAAGCTGGGGTTTCCTTTGCTAAGTCACTTTGGCAATAACATGGAGCAAAATCAAAGTCTCCTTGCCAAAATAAATCCCCACAATGGAGCTATCAGATATGAGGTAATAGTGTGACATGCCTGTGGGTATCTGACATTCTTATAAAAACCACAAACCTAGCGTTTGGTCCTGCACCATTAAGCCAGAGCTCTGCCAAGCAACGATACAGAACACACGTTTTAAATCACTGTTGCAAGCCAAATGCAATTTCCACCAAAAGCAGTGAAATCTTTTGCCAGAGGTATGAGTCTGAGCTCTTTAAGCCCCAAGAATCATTTCTGTGGCATGGAATCTGACTCTTGTGTCAGAGTAAAAATGAGACTATTATTTATATCAGGATGCAAAGTAAATGGTGGTCAAGTGAGATGGGCAAGTGATTGTAAGTTAGATTTTTTAAATTGCCGGCTAAGAACATCTGATCATCTTATAGTTTAACTGATTCAGAAAATGGTTCATGCTCACTCTAGGAAATTTAGAAAATGTGTAAGAATATGTAGAGAAATTATTCTCTTGGTCCCATTTGAATCAAATATAAATTTGATAACATTTTACCTCCTTTTCTTTTGATCTTTTTATGTACACAAAAACGTCATTCCACCTAGAGTATGTACAAAATTTGTATTGTGTATTTTTAACATTTTGCTTCTTAATTTTAATCTCACACTGCTTTTATTATTTTCTTTATTCCTTATATACTCTTAAAGAGCAGAGTGTAATGGAATATGTAATATTCCTTTATTCTATTTTTTTCAGTTTAATACATTTTTAGGTTGTTTAATTTTATTAGTCGTATAAATAGTATTTTAAATAAAATGTCCCTCAATTAGATTATTTTTTAGAATAGAATTTTAGTAGAATAATGATGTCCAAGAGCAGGTACTTTTTGAGACTTTGTATTACCAATTTTTTTCCCCTATAGTTTCATATGCTTCCAGTTAGTCTGTGATTGCTTATTGGACCTATGATTTGCCTAAGTTAACCTCTATTTTTATTAGCTCCGAAGATGGCAATTTTAAACTAACAAGAAACTGAACAGAGGCCTTACATTTTTAAGGACCAAATTGTTTTTAATTCTGCAAAATTATCAAGTACCTGGGAAAGGACTTCATCTATAATAAATAAATGGTGTTTTTTTATGACGGAAGACAAAAGCTATTTCTGATTGTATATCATTTCTAAGAGTCGAAAGCAAAAGATAAATTTTAAAGATATAAATCAAAAAATTATTAGAAAAATATTTATTTAATAAAAACTTTTTAGGTTGTATGAACAATACAATTTGACTTGCGACCAATTTTAGGTTCAATCCTTGGCATCCTGCAAGCTTTAGATTGTAGCATAAAAATTGAGCAAATTTCTTGTTTCTCTTTGGATCTCAACGTGACTTTGAAAGTGTAAGTTTTATTACCAATGGCATTTCAGATCAGTACATCAACAGAAATTGTTAAGCCTATTCTATTTTGGATATGACTTATTATCCCTTGTATATTAATTATTCTTTGAATATTAAGTAATTAGCTGGATTTTTCCCTTCACTTTTATAGCAATATGAAAACTGGAGACCTAATCAGCCAGATAGTTTTTTTTCTGCTGGAGAAGACTGTGTTGTAATCATTTGGCATGAAAATGGTCAGTGGAATGATGTTCCCTGCAATTACCATCTTACCTATACCTGCAAGAAAGGAACAGGTAACGATCATCTATTAATAATGCGTAGTTAATTTGCATTTAAGTTGTCGAGTTCAGAAATACTAAGATTCACTCATTAAACTACAGACTCTATTTGATCTCTTTGAGGGCCAGAGCAGTGGCGCAAGTGGTAGGGCATTTGCTTTGCATGTGCTGACCTAGGATAGACCACAGTTCGATCCCCCGGCGTCCCATATGGTCCTCTAAGCCAGGAGTGATTTCTGAGCGCATAGTCAGGAGTAACTCCTGAGTGTTACAGGGTCTGGTTCCTCAAATATATATATATATATATGTTTTTGTTTTTGAAATCTTTGATTCTTCAAATATAAGAGAAAAATTTGCTTTCAGTAATATTTTCACTATAGATTTCAGGTGCTTGTGTTAACAGAAGAGTGTTTTGCAGTAAAACTCCTCAGTAACTTACAGAAAATAAGAAAACCATAAATCTATTAATTTTAATAGAGTGTTAAAAAATCACATGCTGGTATTTTAAAATTGACTATAGAATAGAATAACACATTTCTTTAACTAATTAAGGACAGTTGGTACCTTTTGACTCATGTTAATACTTGTCTACAAATTAAAGTATTTGACTTAAAAACCAGTGCTCTCTCTAATGTGGGCTTCAGTTCATTGTAGTCCACTTTTCCCTTTGTTTTCAATTCACTAGTCGTATGCATTTTCACCTTTTGTTCTTAGAAGTTTATCGTATGCTTATGAGCCAGTGTGGCCTAAGAGCCAGTCTCTGAGTGTCAGGAATGCCTTCAAGAAATTAAATTTAAAAAGTTTGTTCTGTAAATTTCATTGTTAAATTTAAGTTCCATAATGAGATTTATTTAGTTGACATTAAACAGATAAAATTAAAAAAATTTAGAAAATTAGCTGCCTCAAACAAGAGGACAAAATACATAGACAAAATTTAATTGTCTTTGAATATAAAATTAATAAAAAGTGTCCACTATAAGTATTTTATGAAAGACACACCAATAATGAAAGATCTATTAAAATAATGTGAAAACTAAGATACACAAAGCTTAGATAAAACTCCATTTCATGACAATTTTACACTCAAATTCTCTTACCTACAGTTTATTCTGAATTTTCTTTCTATTTGAGCAGCTTTTCTAATTATGTATGTTACTTCATCACTTCTGTGATGAGATTTGCAAAAATAGCAAATAAGTTATTATTTGCTGTTTTCTGTGTTTCTAGTGCAATGTCTTTAATGAACTGTTTGTCTTTTTCAAAAAGTCATGTTTGTCATCTTAGATTTCTGATTAGTTCTAGGAAGTATGCTTTTCATTTTATAATCCAAACACTCATTTATTTCCCATGTTATGTTTCCCTAAAGCAGAGTTTTTACAATAGAAGGACATATTTGGGGCAGATAATTCTTTGGTAAGGGGTCCTGGCCTATACATTCAGAAAGGTTAGTAATGTATTTGTCTTCTGTGGACTGAAATCCAGCTGCATCATTCTCCAGACCTCATCTTCCTCATCTGTTTGTGGGAATCTTAGCTATCCCTAGACATTGTTAATGTCTCTAGGAAGGGAAAGAATGGAGAAAAACTGCCTCAGGATGAAAACCTACTGCTCTGTGGCTAAAAGGGTTTCAAACATTTGTCAATGGGGAAAGAGTTTATTTAAATATTGAATTTAATTAAAGGAGAAAAAATATAAACAACGAGAGCTTGTGTTTTTTTCTCCTTACTGCCTAATATTTATTTATGTAGACTTAATTCTTTGTTAATCAACACTCATTAGTAAACATGTAATAAATATTTTATATAAGGCCCGGAGAGATAGCACAGCGGCATTTGCCTTGCAAGCAGCCAATCCAGGACCAAAGGTGGTTGGTTCAAATCCCGGTGTCCCATGTGGTACCCCGTACCTACCAGGAGCTGTTTCTGAGCAGATAGCCAGGAGTAACCCCTGAAAACCGCCAGGTGTGGCCCAACCCCCCCCCCAAAAAAAAAGTAAACTATTTTTATAAAAAATGCTCACTTTTTAAATTTCAGATAGTTCAACTATCTTTAGCCAAAGAAAGTTATGCGCTTCACTTTTATGGAGGATTTGTAGATAGAGATGACATATACCAAACTGTTTTTTTTAAAGCTCTTAATACATACTATCTACATGATTTTAACGCATCCTTCAATTTCATCTAATCCAAATTATTCCCTAGTTTTTACCTGAAATAATGGCTCAGTTTTCTTAGAGTGTTCTTCATTATTATAATACAAACTTGCATTGATGCAAAATAAATGACTAGTTTTGTATATTCTCAACTTATTTTGTATGAATTTTTTGTGTCTGGTATTGTGTTTGTGAGATTTATCCATGTTCATGCATGTGTTGTATGTCATTATTTTTGCTGCTGTGTACCATTCCATTGTATAACTATAACTATACAACACTTTGTTCACCAGTTCTTAATAGTGGGTAATTGGGTTATTGTCTGTGTTTTTGTTTTTATAATAATAATGTTTTTATGAACATTTCGGAATTTGTTCCTGGTAGACTTTTCTGAGGTTTTATAGGGATTTTTCAGGAGTGAAGTTGCTGAATAATAGTTTATATATCTTCAAAATTATTAAAAAATGCTAAATTACTTTCCAAAATGGTTGTACTAGTTTGTACTCCCATCAGCAATGTGTGAGAGATCCTGTACTCTACATCTCCAACATTGGGTATTTTCGGACTTTGAAATTTTTGCCTATCTGGTGGGTATGAAATATTTATCTCTTGTCATTGAATTATATTGATTTCTTTTTTATCTCAGTATATTTTCATATGCTTACATGTTATTTATAATTCTCCTTTTGTGAAGTTTCTGTGCCTGTATTTTGCTTATGTTTTGAATGTGCTGTTTCTTTACTTATAGAAATATATTCAGATTGCTAATCCTTGATACTTAGATATGTTGTAAATATCACATCCTATTTTGTATTTTTATTATAACTGTGATTTTTCTAAATAGGCAGAAATATTTATTTTGTTCCATTTTTTCATTTATTTCTTAAACTAATTTTTATCTTAAGAATGGTCAACTATTTTAAAGTCATAAAGAAATTCTGTTGTTTTTTTAAATGTTTTACAGTTTTCTCTCTCTCGATCCTTCTTTCTTTTTATATATATATACATATACATTATATATACTTTTATACCATCTCTAATTGAGTTTCTATGTATTTTCTAAGGTAAGAAAACAAGTACAAATTTTTTTTATTTTAATACCCGATTGTGAACAAGTTACTTTTACCTCTTTGCTGTGCTCTGTTGTGTTACTTCTGTCAATACTAAGCATTTATGTGTGAATTTATTTCTGGTGTTTGCCTACTTTTGCCAATACCACTCACTGAATTACTAATAAGACCATCACACATAATTTTAAAATAAATATGAATATTTCCCCTTCATAATTATAAATATAACTGCTAATATGTCATAATACCACGTAAGTATAACACATGATCATTTTATCACATTACTCATTGATATCATTCATCTGATACTTGTATCTATATCTTAGTATAGACTTATATTACGAGACTTTTATATTCTATTTATATATTTATGTACATATATTAATATATCATATTTACGTATATTTTTATATTACAATATAAATTTACAGACTCTAATAATATTGGAGTTTTCAGCAAGTTACACATGGTACAATTTATCCTTTGAACATGACATTATTATAGAAATATTATCTTATTTCATAAGAATTGTACAGATGGGCAAATAGATGTACAATTTTAGTTTTTTTAGTTATATATAATGCTAGAATCTATTTTTAGGTTATGTACAGCTCAGTGATAATTTCTTTTTTGATAAAAAATATATGCTTAATTGTGTTTCATTAAAATCAACTTTATCATAGAATAAGTATGGTCCAAACTTTTATGTCAGGTAGAAGCAAATTAGAGGTGCTCAATAGAAAATTAAATCTAATTTATCATTATAAAAGAAAAAGTTCTGAATATGTAAATAG
>PVKC010010232.1:0-25643 GCA_004027635.1 Crocidura indochinensis
TCCAAAGCTTAGGAACATACTTTCCCTTCTTGCTGGTGATTTTTGAATGTGGGGATTAGGAGGACTGGGAAGCTTAAAATTAGTGGACAAAGTTAGGGTGGGGACAGCTTTTTTTAACCAACTCCTAATTTTTGGGGATTCTTTCTTCCCATTGTTGTTGCAATGTGTGGGGTCCTATTCAGGTTGAGGTGTTGGGGATTGAATTTATGCCTTCATACATGCAAAGCAGCCCTCTTCCCCCTTCCCCCAGAGATGAGTTCTGGCACCCACAATTTGCTTTTCAGGCAAGAGGGAAGGCTAACCAGTAACACTGGAGCAGAATCACAGAGCGAGAAGGGCGGGGAGGGTGGAGGTGCCTGGCTCATTTTTGGAAGATTTGGAAGTTGGAGAATCGCAAGCTACACATCTGGGCTCAAGATGGGGCAGACAGAATCTCACAGCTGCAGGGCAGAGACAAGGAAGTCAGTGCCATGCCAAAGCCTGGAGAATGGCAGGGGTAGAGACCTTGGGCTCAGAGTTCTCAGCTTTCACCAGCACCCCGAGTTTGAGCAAAGGGGTCTACCTCTTGACCCTCTTGCTTCTATTCAGCCTGTAAGTCAGGAGTGATTTGATTCCTTCAAAACTCAATGGTCCTTCTTTCATCTCTGCAAAGCCAACCACCCTTTGTGGGCTCAGAAATAAGGGGAGATGGGGCTGGAGCCATAGCACAGTGAAGAAGGCACTTGCCTTCCATGCAGCTGACTGGGTTCCATCCTCTGCATTCCATACGGTCCCCCAAGCCTGCTAAGAATAATTCCTGACTGCAGAGCTAGGAGTGACCCCCTGAGCACTGCTGGAAGTGGCCCCCTAAAAATGTTAAATGTTAAATGTTCATTTTAAAAAATGAAGGAAGGCAGGATTATGAGTTTCCAGCCCTAACCTCAGCAGCTTCCTAGTGGCCTCAGGGGCTGGCCTGGGGAAGGGGTTGGCATACCCAGGGTGGAGGGTGGCACCCACCAGCCAAGGTAACCTACTTCAGCTTGGTCCTCAACAACTCCACTTTTTTCCTTTTCTTTAATTTGGAGTAGGGTGGGGGAGATAGACCTTGCAGTACTTGGGACTTCTGGCTCTGTGTCAAGGACAGGACCGTGACAGGACCGGGGAGACTATATCTAGTGCCAGGGGCTGCAACTAAAACCAGCCAAGTGCAAGACAAGTGTCCTGCCCACTGTCCCCTGTCCTCAACTCCCAGCTATGTCTTTTTATTTTTTTCTTTCCAGCTTTTTTTCTGCTGTTCTGGACAAGATGTAGGTGGTTTGGGGGAAGTTGAGCTCAAAGCAAAGTTTGAAAGTAGCAGTTGCAGCTGAGCTTTCCGAAGGGTCTCCAGTGTCTTAGCTTGTACTGGCCAAGATCTAGAACCCTGTGTGGTCCATTGTACGTGCCAAACTGTGTTTTTATTTATTTTTTAAATTTTATTTATTGGTTGATTATTGGGCCACACCCAGCAGTGTTCAGGGGTTACTCCTGGCTCTGAGCTCAGAAATCACCCCTGGTAGGCTGGAGGGACCATATGGTATGCCCGGAATCGAGCTAGGTCCCTCCCAGGTCAGCCACATGCAAGGCAAATGCCCTACTGCTGTGCCATCTCTCCAGCCTTTATTTTCTTAATTTGTTTTTTGGTTTTTTTTTTTTTTTTTTTTTTTTTTGGTTTTTGGGTCACACCCAGCAGTGCTCGGGTTACTCCTGGCTCCATGCTCAGAAATTGCTCCTGGTAGGCACAGGGGACCATATGGGGCACCGGGATTCGAACCGATGACCTTTTGCATGAAAGGCAAATGCCTTACCTCCATGCTATATCCCAGGCCCCTCTTAATTTGTTTTTAATTTATCTTTTTTGAGGGTAGTTTCAGTGCCACACC
Organism: Crocidura indochinensis; assembly: GCA_004027635.1. Taxonomy (NCBI): domain Eukaryota; kingdom Metazoa; phylum Chordata; class Mammalia; order Eulipotyphla; family Soricidae; genus Crocidura; species Crocidura indochinensis. The sequence goes on from PVKC010010232.1 coordinate 1,899, forward strand.
CAGCATAGAGACTCTGAGACTTCTCCTAGGTCTGTGCTCAGGGGTCACTTGGGACATACTTGGAACCAGCACATTAACTATGGTGGTATTTCTCTGTCCCAGTCAGCTTCCTTATTACTCTCATTTTTCCTCTAAATGAGGAGACAATTGAGTTTTTTTGTTTTTTGTTTTTGTTTTGGTTTGGGGCCACACCTGGTGATGCTCAGGCATTGTTCCTGGCTCTGCTCTCAGAAATTACTCCTGGCAGGCTTGAGGGACTATAGGATGTTGGAAATTGAACCCAGGTTGGCCATGTGCAAAGAAAATCCCTCCCCACTGTGCTATTGCTCTAGCCCTGATAATAAAGTTTTGTGAGGTCATTTTAGTCACTGTACCTGTAAGCTAGGTCCCTTACGGGATAAACTCTCTTATTTGGAAGATGGATTATTGTCTTTTGCAGCTGTATCCCAATAGCCAGTTTCCAAGTATGGCCTAGAGGCCACAGGGAGCAACCCCTTTTTAATTTTTGGGCCACACCAGTGATACTCTGGGTTCCTCCTGACTCTGTGTTCAGGAATCACTCCTATATGGGGGATCATATGGGATGTCAGGGATTGAACCCAGGTCAGCCAAGTGCAAAGCAAATGCCCTTCCCTCTGTACTATCGCTCTAATCCCAAGCACACATTTCTGCTGCCACCTCTGACCCTTACCCCAGTGACCTCATACCCAGTGGGCATGGTTGTGCCATGCTGGATGGGAAAAAAACTAAGTAATTGACTTGCTCACCTGATGGCTGGCCAGTGACAAGTGGGCTGTAGAGAGGATAGTATACAGCATTCTCTCAATGTGGGTGGCCAAAGCGACCTGAGAATTGGACTTTGCCCAGATTTAGGTCCCTCTAAGCCTGAGCAGACGTCTGGGTCACGTGTTCTGGGGAGCAGAGCTCTCCCCCCTCCCAGCTGGAATCCCTCCCTGCTGGCCGTCACCTAAAAAGAAAATTTTCCTTTCTTTAAATTAAAGTTTGAGGCCAGGAAAACACATGCTGGGCTTAAGACTTTGGACCCACAACAGAGTAGTTCAAATCTGAGATGTTTCATCGAGCCCAATGGCATGCAGTGACCACGTGTTGGAAATGATTTGAGGGGGAATTTGGAGCTAGGCCCTACAGTGCTCAGGGTTTCCTCCTGGCTCTTTGCTCAGGGATCATTCTTGATGATCCTACAAGATCAGCCAAATTATAGGCCAGTGCATTCATCTTGATGGCTTCATTTAGAGATGCCGGGCAGTGAGGGTACAGGGCTCTTCCCTGCTCTCTGCAGGAGTGGGTGCTTGCCCTGGTGCTTGGCTTCCCTGGGCCATCCTTGCTGCCCCCACCGTAAAGAGTTCCCCTCTCAGGGCTGGAAGGTCCAGCTCACAACATGATGCTCACCAAAAAGAGTGATGAGTACAGTTAGAGAAATAACTAATTGAGAACTATCATAACAATGTGAATGAATGAGGGAAGTAGAAAGCCTCTCTGGAGTGCAGGTGGGGGTAGGGTGGGGAGGAGGGAGATTTGGGACTTTGGTGATGGGAATGTTGCATTGGTGAAACCCAACTACAATCGTATTTGTAATCAAGGTGTTTAAATAAAGATAGTAAAAAAAAAAAATAAATAAAGAGTTCCCCTCTCACCGGTGTGGACACGGGGTAGAGCTGACTAGCCTTAGTAATACTGCCCTGATGCCTGCCATGTGCTCCGAGTTCCCAGAGTTCAGCCCAGTTTTCGCCACTTCTGTTTCTGGAGCAACCTCGAACTGAAACCCAGTTGTACCTCCAAAGGTCTCTCAGCCCACCATGTCAGCTGGTTTCTGTCTCTCTGGATTATCACTTTCCACCCTCATCATCCCCAGGGCTGATACAAAGACCAGAGCCAGTATGACAAAGATCTCATGGATCGACAGTGCTTGTCCCAGCTATGAAAGGGTCCTTTCCATGGCCACTGTATCCACTTGCTGTTCTAAAGTGCAGAGGAAGTCTCAGGGTCCTCATGTCTGTGCCCCTGGATATTTTCCTCTGATTGGGTTAATTCTCAGAGAGGTTGCTTGTCTGCAAAGAGTTAACATCGTCAGGACAGTACATTGAAATGCCCTGTCACAGTAAACCCACAGGGAAATATTTCCTTTGTGTTCATCATTTTGATCATCTTTTGTCAAGCCCAGCTCCAGTTTTCTACTTTGTCATACAGTTGGTGTTTGAAAGGGCCTGTGGCCTTATTTTTTAATGAAAAGGATGGAAAAATGTTGAGGCTTTTTTCTAGGAGAGAGGGGCTGTGTTCAGTAGATGCAGTTGCTGGGATTCCTGACTAATAAACAAATATTCCCCAAGTTTTGGGGGTTTTGGAACCACCCCAGCAGTGCTCAGGGCTGACTCCTGGCTCTGTCCTCAGGAATTATTCCTGGAGGTGCTCCAGGAACCAAATGGGATGGTGAGGATCAAATAATCCAGGCCAGTTGTTACCTGTTGTACATCTCACCAGCCCATGATTGACTGTGTGCGTGTGCGTGCGTGTGTGTGTGTGTGTGTGTGTGTGTGTGTGTGTATGCCACACCCAGTGGCACTCAAGGGTTAGTCCTGGCTCTGTATTCAGGAGTCATTCCTGGAAGTGCTTGGGAGACCATATGAGATGCTAGAGGTCAAACTCAGACAGGCTACATGCAAGACAAATGTTCTCCCTCTTGGCCCATCCCCAAAGCTAGTTAATAAACAAAGTCTCTCTTCTTCCTCTCCCCCCAATAGTAAGTCAGATTCTGTTCTGGACACATTATTGAATATATCAGCAAGTTATTGTTGTTTTTTGGTTTTTTTTTTTTTTTTTTTTTTTTTTTTTTTTTTTTTTTTTTTTTTTTTTTTTTGACGCTCTGGGGTTACTGCTGGTTCTAGGAAATTCCTGGTACAGGAACTTTTCCTGGTGGAATCTGAAGACCATATAGGATGCTGGGGGCGGAACCAGCAACACTTTTTATGTTTTGGTTTTGGGAAACAAAAGTACTGCTCAGGGGTTACTTCTGGCTCTGCTCTCAGGAGTCACTCCTGGCAGGCTCGGGGGACCTTATGGGATGTCGGGGATCAAACCTGGTAAACGCCCTACCTGCTGTGCTATTACTCTGGCCCCAAAGCAAGGCTTTAACCAGCTGACTGTGTTGTGCCCCGAGTCTTTGAGTTGATACGTTCAGGGAATCTGGAGTGCCCTGTCACCTCTTTCTACATGCTTCATTCTGCTTCGATGACTACTGGGGCTAGTTTTCTGGCAGAGGGAGTGCTGGTTTGCCCAAGCCAGGACTCATGCCCTTTAGGAGTGAGGGTTCTGATCAGAGACACCCCCTCTTCGTTCACACAGGAACCTCAGAGCAGGTCACAGTGGTTCAGGAATGAAGGGTAGAAGCTGACTGTGTGCTCTGAGTAATCTCTCTTCCCTCCCTGCCACCAGAGGGGTGTTCCGCTCCCCAGTACAGGAGAAGTGAGTAATCCATCCTTCCAGCTCAGCAGAGCCAGGGACAATTGGAGGCTCGTCCTATGTCTTGCGAGTATCTGTACCCACAAGACTCTACTTCACTTTCTCTCAGCTTCCTGGAACCCAGTGGTGGGCACAGGGATGACGGTGAGGAGGAAGCAGGATGGCCAATTGGAAAGGGGAAGTGGAGCTGCTGCAGTTGGGTCACCCCCACTGCCACTGTCTGACTGGGAGGGCCCTGTGCCTTGCTATGCGGCACCTGCCACTGGAATACAAACTGGACTCAAGGAACAAACTCGGGAGCGATAGAACAGCAATAGCACGACGTGCTTGCACGCAGCCAACTCAGATTTAATCCCTGGCATTTTATTAGGTCCCTCAATCCCTGTCAGGAGTATCCCTGAATGCAGAGCCAGGAGTAAACCCTGGCTTACTGAGTGTAAGCGCCACTGAGTGTGGCCCCCAAACCAAAAATATTATTATTATTATTATTTGGGTTTATGGGCCATACCCAGCAACACTCAGGGGTTACTCCTGGCTCTGCACTCAGAAATTGCTCCTAGCAGGCTGGGAGACCATATAGGATTCCGGGAATCAAACCAGGCTCTGTTCCAGGTCGGCTTTTAAGGCAAACTCCCTACTGCTGTGCTATCTCTCCACCCCCACCTCCACTATATTTATTTTTAAAAGAAAATGAATTAGAGCTCAGTTTGGTGCCATGAGTGAAAAAGGAACCTTGAAACTCTGGTCTGGCCAAGGGTCAAGGGAACGGGTAGCCTGGATGTGGGGCCCTTCCCTGCCTCCCCCGCCCCAAGAAGGACCCTTCTCAGCTTTTACAAATGCTGGAGTCGCAAATGCCTTAGCAGAAGGGCACTGGCCAGCAGACATCTTCCCTGCGCCTTTTTGCCTCTGTTTTCTTTTCTTCCCTTCTTGTTCCTGAGATGTGGCTGCTGGGAGTCACACACCTTTCTGGTGCTCCTTGGGTTCCCACACTTGGCTTTACAAGCATCTCAGTAGCAGCTTCCAAAAAATTGAAAGGGCCATGAAGGGTTCATGCCCCACTGGTATGTGTGCAGACTTGAGCACCCAACTTGGGGCTTTGGGCAGACGGGGTGTTATGCCACCCCTGAGCCATCCTTAGGCTCTGTCTTGTTTTCAGAATGCGCCTTAAACTCAGGTGGGGTGCAGAAGAACCCAGTGGGGTTCTCTGCTGCTCCTTGCCCCTCACTCCATCTGCTATCGGGGTTCTTGCTGTCTCTCATCAGAATGACACGTTCTGGTCACCAGCTAGAGCCATGTCCCAGAACTGTACAAGGACTTCTGGGGCAGGGTAGGGGGTGTGGCTGGTTTGGGTAACGATCTTTCCAGGGCATCTTTCCAGCCATGCGGGGGTTATTTTTTTTTTCTTGTTCCACCCCATCCCCAGCCATGTAGGTTTTAATTTATTTCGAGTTTTTTTGGGGGGCATCTAACATGGTGATCTGGTGACCCAGGTGCTGCTCAAGGCCTCCAGGTTAGGGAGCATTTTGGGGACTACACTGATTGAGATGGGGGTTCCCAGGCTGTTTCCAGCTTGCTCAGGACACCAGGTGCTAGGAATTGAACATAGGGTGTGCACATGGGGCTGGGTCATGGGAATTTGGTGTTTGTTTGTTTGTTTGTTTGTGGTCACACCTGGCTGCGTTCAGGGGTTATTTCTGGCTCTATGCTCAGAAATCTCCCGGTAGGCTCGGGGGCCAATATGGGATGCTGGGGATTAAACTGGGTCCGTTCTGGGTCATCCATGTGCAAGGCAAATGCCCTACCACTTTGCTATCGCTCTGCCCCCAGGAAAGTTGTTATTTTGTGGGGGCTACACCCGGTGGATCTCAGGGTTACTCCTGGCTCTGCATTCCAAAATCACTCTTGGCAGGCTCCTGTCAGGCTCTTGGCAAGCTCTGCAGACCATATGAGATGCTGGGAATCGAACCCAGGTCGGCCATGTGCAAGGCAAGCGCCCTACTCACTGTGCTATTGCTCAGGCCCTGCTGTGCTAGTGTTGACTAAGGTCGTGAGCTGAGTTGAAGGTGAGCTGTGTCCTGGGACCTGGTGTGCCACAGGATCCATCTCCTGTCATCACTCAGACTCTCCTGATGAGGCCTTTGGAGCATGACAGTGTTCGGCCCACCCAACCTGGAAGGGAAGAGGAAGTTTCTGTTCCTGACCCCCCTCCACCCCATGTCTGCTCATCCCAATACCTCGAGCCAGCCAGCTAGGTACTGCATCTGTCACCTTCTCACTTCCCACTTTGTCTCTCTGTGGGTGTCACTAGGGAAGACACCACCACACCAGGCTGGGGCTAGCACTTATGCGCAGCAGAACCCAAGAACAGCAAATGCATCCCCAAATGCATGATTCAAGCGTCTTTTATGTCAAAGCTTAGAGGACACTTCCTAGACAATATTTGGGGCTGTTCATGCATTCTGTCTGCCCACTCTGTGTGGTGGCATTCTGTGTTGACAGCTACCTCCTTAGCCCAAGATGGCTGTTGGGCACTGACATTAAGTGTAAGTAACTTACACTTACTTGCATCATAGGGAGGAAACATTTTAAGGGAGACTGCTCACCCAGCCATCCCATCTAAAGGGTGCCTCTCTCTTTCTTGTGTCCAGGAGTCACCCAGAGGGCACGACTTGGCTCCTAGGGAGATGGGAACTTGGATTTTATTCTGAGGGTGTATCCAAGTGATCTTTAGGATTGTCCCTCTGTGGAAGAGGAAAGAACAGATTAGAGGGAAGCTGGGAATCCCCTGTGGGCTGGATCCTGAGCACCCACGATTAGTTTCATGATTGCAACAAATACTTCTGAACCGCCTGGCCTGACATGGGTCTAGGCAGCAGGAGAGCAGGAGAAAGCAGAACAGGAGACGGGGGAATGGAGTGATAGCACAGTGGGCAGGACGTTTACTTTACACGTAGTCAACCCGGGTTTGATCCCCAGCATCCTATATGGTCCCCCTGAGCCTGCCAGGAGTGATTTCTGAGTGCAGAGTCAGGAGTAATCCCTGAGTGCTGCTGGGGTGTGCCCACCCCCCAATAAAGCAGACCCAGTCCTGGTCCTTCAGGTCATATCAGAACATGGTTGTGTGGACTTGGATGAGAGACTCTGTAGGGTACAGGGGAAGCAGGGAGCAGGGATTTGGTGAAGCCTGACATTGGGGATCAGCAAGTCAGCTTTGCTTAGGGAAGTGCAGTTAGGCACTTGAGCAGAGCCAGAGAGAGATTCTGGGTGTCCCAGGGGGCCTAAGTGATAGCCCAGCCATACAGCATGCAGTGATAACACTGACCCGGGTTTGATTCCCAGCATCCTATATGGTCTTGCAAGTACTACCTGGAATAATTCCTGAGCACAGAGCCAGGAGTGATGCACAGGAGCACAGTTGATGTCCCTCCCCACTCCCCCCAACAAAAAAAAAAATGAGGAAAGAAAAACAATTGTTAGTTGGCCAGGGGAAGGAGGCGCGGAGCCCAGACCATCTTCAGGGGTGCTCGTGACTTGACAGGTGAGATTTTTCCTCTCTGGCAAGATTTTTCCACTTGGTGGTTCAGAATATGAGTTGGCACTTGTGCCAGCTGAGGACATATTTGAGATAACGGGCAGGCCCAGGGCAGAATTTCCCAGCTCCTCCCCCCTGTGCTATCTCTTGGCCCCAGGTATAGGGAGACATTTGTCTTTTTTCTTTTTTTAAGTTTAAACAATTTTCCCAAAACATAGGCACCAGAGCTATAGTACAGTGGGGAGGGCACTTGCCTTGCATGTGGCCAACTGGGTTCACTCTCTGGCATTCCTTTTGGTCCCCCAAGTACTGCCAGGAGTGAGTCCTGGGTACAGAATCAGAAGTCAGCCTTGAGCACCTAAAGAATAAAGCAAGGACTGGAGCCATAGCACAAAGAAGAGGACATTTGCCTAGCACATGGCTGACCAGGGTTCAATCCTTATGATCCCATATTGTTCTCTGAGCCTGCCAGGAGCGATTTCTGAGCTCAGATTCGGCAGTAACCCCTATGGCCTAACACCCCAAACCAACCAACCAAACAAACAAACAAACAAAAATAGAGGCCATGGTCTGCAACTTGTTTACAGTAGTTTTAGGTGAACTACTGTCCTCTGGTAACCCCAGTGCTCCCCATGATCCCCACCCCTAACCTGATTCCTCACCATACATTTTCTAACTATGGTTATGGTGCTCTAAGTCCCTCATTTTTAGCAGTGTGGGTTCCCCTGATCTAGATCTCAACAAGAACTGGCACCCCAAACAAGCCCAGGGCCAGTCTTTTGCCTCAAAGGCCCTCAGATGTTCTTAAGAAGCTGCCTTTTCTTTCTTTTCTTTTCTTGGGCTTTTTTATTTATGTATTATTAATTGAGTCACCATGAATTACAAAGTTATTCATGGCTGCGTTTCAGGCCTACAATGTTCCAACACAGACTTATCAGCAGTCTCTAATCCCTTCACCAATGTCCCTAATAGGAAGTTGTTTCTTTTACTTTTTGGGGTGGGTAGAGTGAGGTGGAGGTAAGGCTTATACCTGGCTCTGTGCTCAAGAATCACTCCTGAGGGCTGGAGCAATAGCACAACAGTAGGGTGTCTTGCATGCAGCCAATCAGAATGGACCCAGGTTTGATCCTCAGCATCCCATATGGTCCTGGAGCCTGTCAGGAGCGACTTCTGAGCTCTGCCAGGAGTAACCCCTGAGCACCTCTGGGTGTGACCCAAAAACAAAACAAAACAAAACAAAAAAGAATCATGGGGCCCGGGAGATAGCATGGAGGTAAGGCGTTTGCCTTTCATGCAAAAGTTCATCATTTCGAATCCCGGTGCCCCATATGGTCCCCGGTGCCTGCCAGGAGCAATTTCTGAGCATGGAGCCAGGAGTGACCCCTGAGCACTGCCGGGTGTGACCCCCCCCCCAAAAAAAAGAATCAGTCCTGGCTGATTCAGGTAACCATATTGGGTACCAAGGATGGAACCCACATTTACCGTGTACAAGATAATTGCCCTTCCCACTGTTCTATCACTCCGGTCCTAGAAAGCTGTTTCGTTTGTTTTAATATTTATTTTATTACAGAACCATGGTACACAAAGTTATTGCTAGTTGAGTTTTATGCCTATAATATTTCAACAACAGTTCCACTGCCATGTCTAGTCTGTCATCTCCCTTCCCACCATCAACCTCTTTTTTTTGTTTGTTTGTTTTCTGGGGTCACACCCTGTAGCACTCAGGGGTTATTCCTGGCTCTATGCTCAGAAATCGCTCCTGGGAGGCTCAGGGGACCATTTGGGATGCCTGGATTTGAACCACTGACCTTCTGCATGAAAGGCAAACACCTTACCTCCATGCTATCTCTCCAGCCCCCCATCAACCTCTTCACCTGTTCCCTTGGCAGAGGCATCCAAGTTCCACGGTTGCAGCTTGGATCTCATGTTCTCAGTGCTGTGGAGTCTGTGAAGCTATTTCTTTTTTCAATTTGGGGTCACACAGGGCAGCGATCAGGGGTTACTCTTGGCTCTTCACTTAGAAATCTTTCCTGGCAGGTTCCAGGGACCATATGGGATGCTGAAGATCAAATCCAGGTCCGTCTCCAGTCGGCAGCATGCAAGGCAAATCCCTACCACTGTGCTATCCCTCTGGCCCCAAAAGAATTGTTTGAGAATTTGTTTTGTATTGTTTTGCTTTGTTGATAGGACACAGTTGGCAGTGCTCAGGGGGGTTACTCCTGATTAAGTGCTCAGAAATTCCTCCTGGCAGGCTCAGGGGACCATAAAGGATGCCAGGGATTGAACCCAGGCTTGCCACGTGCAGCATGCAAGGCAAATGCTCTACCTGAGGAGCTCTCACTTCTGCAGAAGCTATTTCTTATCTGAGCAGAATCTAACCCCCAAAACACAACAGTACTGGATGCCTGGCCCTGCCCTGAGTCAGGGTCGCTAGGTGCTTGTTTCAGGACGCCCTAAAACCTCTGGCTGTTTCTGCCTCTCCAATGAAAAGCCAGTCTGGGACAGCCCTATAGACCACCCTCAAAGGGACTGTTAGATAGAATCACACCTAGTTGACCTGTAGTGTAGACAGAGGCAGAGTTCTGCAGAGTTCCTGGTGTAAACCCGGCCTCAGATGACATCCTGTGATGCTGTGAAGAGTCATCACTGTGCAGGAGAACCTGTCGTGGGGTCGGAACCTGATGGCAGTTGTTCTGGTCATGGTCACATATCTGACCACACCTGCCTTGATGGTGCAGAACTTCCCAGCTTTCTCGGCTATTCCAGAAGCATCTAAAACCCTAGCCAGCCTCAGCTTCTCCGACCTGGTGGAGCCCGGATTCCCATGCTCACTCTGCTGACTAGTTCCCCTGGCCAGGGTTCCAGCATTCGAGATGCTGGGACCAGATGCCAACAGAGGCTTCAGGCCGTGGGATGACGTCACCAGTTGACCTGGTGACGGGCCCAGGGGGTTGGGGCAGGGAGACTTAAAACCATGATCACAGAATCATGCTAGATTTGGATCCATAAAGCAAGGCTGCAGACAGGAAATGGGTTCCCACAAGAGGGGTGAGTTTGCACCTGAGAAGCCCATAAATTCTGGGTGGCAGTTAGCTAGTGAGGGGCTGAGAGAGAGACAGAGACAGACAGAACAGACAGACAGACAGACAGAGAACAGCTGATGAGACACTTGAGTCTGGTTCAAACCCCAGCACTGTGTTTAGATCCTGTAGCACTGCCAACTAGAATAACTTGAGAAACTGCCTACTTAACAGGGATCCAGACAAAATGAAGGGGGGAATGGGACAGTTAAAAAGTTTGCATGTTCCTTTGTACCTTCAGAGAAACATCCCACACTCCAACACTCAATACCTATTTTGAAGAAGCAAGGAGACACATAAAATAGGTTGAGTTTCCTTTTTAAAAGAGAAATTCCCTTTCCTTAAAATTACTCCACTGACATACTGCCAAATTCATATCAGGGCTGAGATATAACTAAAACGTACAATTTCTCAGTCAGACCAAGGATTTATAATTTTAGCAATGGAAAGCCTATAGTGTATTTATTTCACTCTGGGTCCTTCCTCACTAGTAGGCCTGGTGCTGCACTCAGCTCTTCCGGGAAGGATCCAACCACTGAAGCCACTTACTGTTACATTGAGAGCATTTGATTCTATTTATTTAGGTGGTGGCTTTCTTTTATAATTAATATAGTTATTTAAGCACCATGATTACATCATCTCACTCATCTGTATATAGTTTTTTTTTGGGGGGGAAGGTGTTATATCTGGAAGTGCTCCAGTCTTACTCCTGGTTCTACACTCAGGGATCACTCCTTCCGATGCTTGGGAATGCCAGGGATTGAATCTATATTGCTTCATGCAGGGGAGGTGCCCTACCTGTTGTCCTTCCTCTCTGGTGCATCTAGTCCATTTTGCTTGTTTTTGCTTGGGTCAGACCTGGCAGAACTCAGGGGTTACTCCTGGTTCTGTGTTCAGAAATCACTCCTGGAAGACTTGGGGGCTATATGGGATGCCTGTGATTGAACCTGAGTCCATTCTGGATTGGCTGTGTGCAAGGCAAGTGCCTTACCACTGTGTTATTGCCTCGGCTCCTTCTAGTGCATTTTAAACCTCCCCATCCAACTCCAATTTGGAAGCAAAATTGGCCTTTGCTGCTGGAGATGGTGCAAGCAAGGGGGCTGTGCTTTGAAAATTCCAGGTCCTGGAGTTGATCTCCTGAGCATAAGCTGCCACACATCCCCCATCCCCTCTTCTACAATAAGGAAAGGGTGAGTGAGATGAAGTGTGAACTTTGCATGCTGAGGTCCAGCCCTATCCCTGGTACTGCAGGGAATCAGAGCTGAGAACCCTATCCAAAGTCTTAGCTGGAAGTGACCCCGGAACCACCAGTATTGCCTCAAAACAAACTCCAAAGTGAAACTTCTCATGCACAGCATGCAAACAGTGGTCAGCTGGGATGGAGTTCTTGCTGACAAATGCCCGGACCCACCATCCCAGCACAGGCCTGGATACACGCACCCATATGCACATGCCTAGCAGTGTTAGACTCTGAGTGTCTGACTCTCAGACCTCTCAGCCCCATATCCTGACACCAGCATGCCCAGTCCTGTGTCTGCAGGAAACAGCAGGTTGGGCCCTGCCCAGTCTCTTTCTTAGCTCACAACTTTCCAGATAACAACCCGTGCTTGGGGCTGCCCTTCCCCGTGACTGGATCAGGCTGCTGAAGGTTTCAGGACTTCACAGAGTGGGGGACCAGTGGGATGGGACAGAATTTGCACCCACCCTGCACAACTCGGGCCCCACTCCTAAGAATGGGTGTTAGATCCTTCCAGGCCTCTCTTATGTTGCAGACACATACAAGCAGTCATGCCTGGCACCCGTGGAGACCCCTCTCCCCCAATGCTTAGATCTGTCCCTTCCCGTGGTCTCTGTGAGCTCCAAGTGCCCAATATGCCAGCGGCCCAGCTGGGACAACCACAGGGACCAATGAGAGCTTTGTGTTCCAGAATTAACCCCGTCCCCTGCTATGAGGGTTCCTCACTATGGGAGATCCAGTTCCCGGGTCGTGCTAGGTAGGGGTCAGGTTTGGGGGCCAGTCACGTAGGGAGGATGGTGCCAAAGTTTCCTGGCCCCTGTGGTGGTACATACTCAGGGGCAGAGTCCCCCAAAGGACAAGAGGCTCCCACGCCACCATCAGGCTGGATCCCTCCTGGCTTCAGCCTGAACCTCCTGTAGAGTGTCCAGCCTTGAGTTCTTGGAGGGAGGTTCTCCCCAGCAGTGCCCAGAAGACCTGGGGTTCCTCTTGCAGTTTTCAGCCATCTGGACCTGCAGATCACTGTGAGAGCCCCAGACTCAACCTCTTCTCAGGCCTTGAGTTATGGGGTGCCCATTGCTAGGGACCATATGGCTTTGGGTTCAGGGTCTCCCTGGTGCAGCCCCATCAGCGTGAGCAGAGGGCACCAGGGACCAGTCGGCTCACCCCGGGGATCCCCAGAGTTTTTTTAGGAAACGGTTGGGTCAGGGCTGAGCTACCCCCGGGGCCCCCAGTCCCCGTCAGCATAGCCACATGGTTTCCGGTTTTGCAGTATCTTTTAGTTTTGTTTTCAAGTGTTTTTTTTCTTCTCTCTCTCCTTTCTTTTTCGGGTTTCCTGTTTGAATGTTTGCATTCTTTTAACTCTGGCAGAATTTCGGGGAGTGGAACAAATTTCTGAGTAGAATTTCAGCAAACATGCAAAATAGTGGCTTTCTGTTTGGGTGGTTCCTGTCTGTGGTTACATCTGGAGGCCTGGTGGGAGGATTTCGGGGAGGATTGTCAAGCATGTGTGTGTGTATGTGGGGGTGGTGGTCTGGGAACATCATTCAGGGAGTCCTGAGCCCTGTAAGCCTTGAAAGAGGAGGGGGCTCAGCTCTGGGGGCCCCTGAGACACCCCACCGATATCCACTTTCCTGTGTAACAGCAACACATGGAACATTGCTTTCTATATAAACTCATTCCGGCCACTGCAAAGTATTACAAAGAAACTTGACTTTTGGGGTTGTGGGAGATCGGGGTATAGGCCACACTCAACTGTGCTCAGGGCTCACTCCTGGCTCTGTTTTCAGGGGTTCCTCCTGGTGGTGCTCAGGGAACCATGAGCAGCGCTGGGACTGACCCAGGGTCAGCTGTGTACAAAACAAGCACCTTGACCCTTATCCTATCTCTCATAATCACCTGTCATTTCCTTTCTGAGGGGGAACGGGCACACCTGGTGGTATTCAGGCTCTGCTCCTGGGCCTGCACTCAGGAATCACTCCTGACAGGTCCGGAGGACCATATGGGGTGCAAGGGATTGAACCCACGTTGGCTGTGTGTAAGGCAAATGTTCTCCCTGCTGTGCTATTGCTCCAGCCCCTGCCTATCTCTGACTCTTCTCATTCTTGAGTCTTGGGGGCTGGAGCCTTCTCACAGGCCTCTGAGCAGTTTAGTGTCTCCCAATGTGAGGGATACCCTGGGTGGGGAAGATACCGGAGCAATCTCAGGAGGTCATGTTCCCTCAGGTACAATCAGGGGCCACTTCCTGTTTGCTTGAAGAGTGTAGATTTCCAGAGAGGTGCTGAGTAATCCTCCTTCTGAGAAGGGGGCAGTGAACCAAGCGAAGTGGGCCATCACTCTCGTCTCCAAGGCCTCTGATGGGGGAGGGGCGAGTGATGATTTCGGGGCTTCAGAGCTGTGGATGTGATGCTGGGTGAACCACGCCCCTCTCTCAGGTCCTTTTTTCTGCTTCAATGGCTCTGGGCTCACTGGAAGAGAGGAAGCAGTTCCAGGAGGCCCTGTGTAGAGGGATCAAATCTGGGCCCTGTGCATGCAACATTGCTTCGGCCTTGGTCCTGTGACTCAGTTCCCAGACTTCCTTCTCTTTTCATAAGAGTCAGGCATTGGGGGTGGAGGGGGGGTAGGAGAGGGTTGGGGCTTACTCATATTCTTGGCTTAGAAGAATCAATGGTCTCAAAAAACATCATCCAACAGAAGTGCCTCTGTAGAGGCAGCAGAGCCCAGTCCAAATCTGATGACATTCTTCAAGGACATTTTTCTAAGTTCCTAAGAAGGTTGTTTGGGTGCTGGAATAGCACTTCGAGGAGGGTGTTCACCTTGCACGGAGTCAACCAGGGTTCAATCTTCAGCATCCCATATGGTTCCCCAAGCCTGCCAGGAGTGATTTCTGAGCCCAGAGCCAGGAGTAGTTTCTGAGCACTGCCAGGTATGCCCCCTCCCCACCCAAAAATAAGATGATTGGTTTTGTTTTGCTGCTACACCTGCTGGTGCTCAGGACTTCCTCCTGGCTCTGAGCTCAGAAATCACTCTTGGCAGTGCTTGGGGGACCATATGGGATGCTGGGGATTGAATCCAGATTGGCCACATCCAAAGCAAGTATCTCCTACAATACTGTCTCTCCTACCCAACAGTCAAGTTTATTTGGAACCATGAAACACTCCACAGAGCCAAAGCCATACTGAGAAATCAGAAATGGGAAGGCATGCCATCACCTAACATGAAGCTACGCTGTAAAGCTAGAATGATCTAAACAGGGGGCTGAGAATTTGGGTTCAGGAGTGAGGGACCCATTCAGGCATGCTGTTGGCTATTGCACTTGCCCTTGCCAGTAGTGTCCATGTACATATGGACTCACAATTCCATATATGTAGAAAGGCTTTGAAAATGCTTATGTGTTGGCTGAAGAGATAGCACAACAGGTAAGATGTTTGCCTTGCATGTGGCTGATCCAGACTTGATCCCTAGGGCTCCTGACGATCCCCCAAGCCCGCCAGGATTGATTCCTGGGCATAGATGCCAGTGATTCTCCCCAAATAGACCGAGGACTCATGCAGTCATGTTAAGCTTCTTTATCACTAACGTTTGCAGGCAGCGGCCCAATTCACTCCTGGATTCTGGTTGCCAGGCAAGCCTTGGACACTGCCTGGAGAACAGCCACAGGGCCTGTGGGCCTAGTGACCTCCTTCCTGGTGGCCTCTCTCTGCTACTTGAGGAGACTGCAGCTGTATTTCGGGCACCAGCTGAAATGGTGGGTACTAGATTGGTTCTTAGGTGTGTCTGTTGAAGTGGCCTGAGGGAGCTGGCTTGGGGATCTGGTTGGCTTGGCAGAGGTCTTGAATTTCATCCCATATCACCAAAAACATGAAAAAAGGATTAAATTTCAGTATTTCCAATAGCCTTGATATTCAAAGTAGAATTTTTAACACCGATCCCTTTCTCTTCCAGGTGGATTGGCTACCTGCAGAGAAAATTCAAAAGTAAATATCTCCATGCAAATGTATCCTGACTGGGTAGGGGCAGGAAGGGCAGGCAGTGGGAAGGGAAACTTGATGCCCCTCTGCTTCCTGATTGCCCCAGTGGGAAGGGAACCCTGATACCCCTTTGATTCCTCAGTGGCCTAGTAGAGAAAAACTTGGTGCCCCTTTGCTTTCCAATTGGCCCAGTAGAAAGAAATCTGATGCCACTTTGCTTTCTGATTGGTCCAGGGAACCTGAGTGTGGAGGCGGAAGTGGATTTGCTCAGTTACTGCAGCAGAGAATGGAAAGGAGACACGCCCCAGGCCATGCTGATGAGAAAGGTGCATGCCTGTGTGTGTGTGTGTGTGTGTGTGTGTGTGTGTGTGTGTGTGTGTAAAGCAAGCATTCAGGGTGGCATGTGTGTTGAGCAGTGTGTTGCTGGGAATGTAGATGTAGGTATGTGTATTTCTGAAGATGTATATATGTGTGTGTATGGTTTGTGGTGTGTCTGTATGTTATAGGAAATATGTGTATGGGGTTGTGAGTTGCAGGGAATGTGTGTGTTTAGTATGTGGTGTGTGTTGGTGTGTATATATATTGCAGAGAATGTGTGTGTTTGGTATGTGGTCTGTGTTACTAGGAATGTGCATGTTTATATAAAGTGTTGGGGACCAAGCCCCAGGGTTACATACATGTTCCACGTGTGCTGTCCCACTAGCTCCAGCCCTGGCCCAATTTATAAATATTCCTAGCAGTGCTGTCTCACCTTGTCACTCATAAAAAGAAAAAGAAAAGAACCAAATGCTTTTTGACCTAGTCTGAGGAGAATGAAGGTGGTGGCCTGGACTGAGCCCAGCGTGCTCTGGACTCAGGGTCACTCAGTGCTCCTTTCCCCTGAAGTGTTGGCAGCCATCCTGTTAACCCCTCCCCCAGCACTTCTGCATGCCACCCTGGTGTTCCCAACTCCCAGGACCCAAGTAACACCACAGCCATTAATGCAGAAGCTGAGCCTTCACACCTGATTGGCTGAATATCCCCAGGAAGGACCCTCAGGTCTCTTTAGCATCTCTTGGAGGGAACCCCCTAATCTGAAAAATAGAATATTTTGGGGCCATAACTAGCAGTGTTCAGGGCTTCCTTACTTCTGGCTCTGCACTTGGGTATACTCCTGGCAGCATCCAGGGGAACCCAGGTGGTGCCAGGGATTGAACCTAGGTCAACCGCCTGCAAGGCAAGAGCCCTCCCTGCTGTGCATTCTTCTGACCCCCAGATTTTTCATTGTGGCCTCATTATGTCCAAGCACCCTCATGTATAGTGGAAGTCTCATGCCCCAGTCTCCAGGGATTGGGCAACGTGGGTTTGGAAGCAACATTGACACAGCAAATAATCCACAAAAGGTTAGGGAGATAAAACAGCTTCAGGAACTTCCACCACAAACTCTCTGCCAGAGGCCAAGGGTACTTGCAGGCAGACAGGCTAGGTGTGGGCCAAAAGAGGAAGAAGTCTCTCGGGGTCTTTATTGGGAAGAGCAGGACCAGCCCTGTGTATAAAGAATAGATTGGGGTAGAGTGCAAAGTGGGACAAGCACCAACAAAGGAGAATTATCTTGAATAATAAGAACCGGTTACTCCAACACTGGCGGGTATCTCATTGT
Source organism: Crocidura indochinensis (assembly GCA_004027635.1). Classification (NCBI taxonomy): domain Eukaryota; kingdom Metazoa; phylum Chordata; class Mammalia; order Eulipotyphla; family Soricidae; genus Crocidura; species Crocidura indochinensis. The sequence goes on from PVKC010010232.1 coordinate 18,832, forward strand.
TCCTGTTTGTGGGTCCCATCAGAAGTAACACCCCTTCCCTGCTTTCTTCTTCTGGTCACCCCCCACACCCCACCCAAAAGGCGTATGAAGAGCTATTTTGGAGGCGCCATGTCAAATGCATTCGGCAGGTCAAGAGTGACCACTACGCAGCGCTGAGGTCGGTGCTGTTCCAGGTTCTCAGCCAGGGCCTCCCTTTTCCATCATGGATGAAGGAAAAAGACATTGTTAAGGTAGGAATTGGGGTTCCCAAGCCAGGGAGCACCTGTGGATGAGGGGTGCAGCCCTGCCCAATGCTCTGGGTATTTTCTGGGTGCCCTGGCATGAAGGGCAGCAGGGTAAGCCAGAGGGGTCCTTGGGCCCCCATTTCTACATGCAGCACCTCATCCCAGGAAGAAGTACCAACCTCAGTTCTGTGCAGGGGCTTGTAGCGCTGCTTCCTTTATGAACTTCATGACCTGTTTGGGTTTTCCCATCTCCTCTGCCTGGAGGGGAGCCTTGGCAAATGCATACAGGGACAAACAGGCTTTTCTCCACCTTCTCTGAGTGCATAGAGGCAGGACTGGAGTTGAGGTGATTGCCTTGCTGCGTTCCAATCTCAGCATCCCATATGGTCTTCCGAGCCTGTAGGAAGTGATCTCTGAGTGCAGAGCCAGGAGTAAGCCCTGTGAATCACTGGTGTGTCCCCCAAATAACAAAGAACCCTAAGTTGGTGACCTTTTCTTGACTCTGGCCTCCTTTCAGACTATGTGCCTTGATTCTACCAGCTGGTCCCAGTGGAATATCCTGGGAGGTACAGAGAACCATCCGGTTGTGGTTGAGAAATGCTGGTGTATCCAAGCAACTAAAATTTTTATCCTACTTTCTAGAATTGACACTTCTTTCATTTTCTGGTGACCTCCAAGGAGTCTTGGATCCCCATTTTTTCAGTCAAAAGCCCTTGTCAGTGAATTGGAACCATGTTGGGTGAATGGATTCTGTGAATTGCACCCTTTTCCAGACTCCTAAGTACGCTGTGGATTTAGAACTTTTTCTTCTTGTGAGTTCCTGACCCTGAAATCAAGCGCCTAGGTTTCTTTTCTTTCATTTTGCCTTTTGGCCATAGTGAATGAAATAAATGACCCCTAAGGAGGAGTTTGAGGAATCCAAAGTGTTCATTCCTTTGGTTAAGTCCTGGGAGTGAGGTTTCAAAGTCTGTGGGATCTTGTAAGAACTTACCACACTGTTTCCCAAAGGTTCAGCCACTTTTCTCCCCAACACCAGATCCCCCCTTCTTGCAGTCATCAGCCTTGGTTTGAGCATTTGTGTTTGCCTAACCTAAGGAGTCCCTGCTTTTAGACTTATTGTTCATGGACTTATTGACATCTCAAAGTATAAAACATTTTCCTCATTTTTTCCAAAATGGAATTGTTTGTGTTCTAAATTAGTGATTAAGTTTTGAGGGACTTTTCCATATTTTTGCTCAAATCCTTTATCACTTACTGATAGGAATTGCAGCTATTTCTCCCTGTCTGTACCTTATTTTTTACTTTTTAAATAGTATATTAAAAATTAGTATACTCTTGATAAAGAACATGATTTTTTTTTTTTTTGGTTTTTGGGCCACACCCGGTGACGCTCAGGGGCTACTCCTGGCTATTCGCTCCTGGCAGGCACAGGGGACCATATGGGGAACCGGGGGATTGAACCTTGGTCCATCTTAGGTTAGCACAGGCACCTTACCTCCAGCGCCACCACCCGGCCCCCAATAAAGAACATGATTTTTTAATTTAATTTAGTTTTAGTTTGGAGGCTAGACCCTGCAGTGCTCAAGGCTTACTCCTGGCTCTGTCCTCAGGGATCAGTCTGGGATGCTTTGTGGACCATATGGGTGCCATGCCAGTGCCTACCTGCTTTCCTATCACTCCTGCTTCTGATTATTTATTTTTAACATAGTATAGGCCTCATTTAGGTGGTGCATTTAAAGATAGAAAAGCAGAGAACAGAAGGTACCAGATAAGTATAGTGACACATGTTCAATTTCCGTAATGTTTTGTTTATTCAGAGTTGTTTTCATTTCCTCTAGCAAATCCTGGTTAAGGCAGGAGTGTTACTTCCAGGAGATTAGTCGAGTATATCCTATACCTAAAAGAGTTCTGTAAAACATACTGTAGCCTTTGATTTACAGTGGAATATTTGGTGTAACAGAGGTTAAATTCTCTATATTGAGTAAAAAATTGTTCAGCGGCATGTCCAAAGCAGGTCATCTAAAACCCAGGCAATATATATCAATATATCTATATCTATATATACACACACACAAATAATTTCTGGCATGCTTGATGGATAATACAGTGGATAGGGCATTTGCTTTGCATGAAGCCAACTTGGATTGATTCCTAACATCCCATATGGTTCCCTGAGCACTGTCAGGAGTAATTCCTGAGTGTAGAGCCAGGAGTACCCCTGAGCACTTCTGAGTATGGTTCCCCAAAAATGAATTGTTTCAGCTTGCAAGATTATTTCCATAGACTTCAAACATAAAGCTTTCCTCAATGATAAAACTGAGGAATTGGGGGCCGGGCGGTGGCGCTGGAGATAAGGTGCCTGCACTAACCTAGGATGAACCGATGTTCGATCCCCCGGTTCCCCATATGGTCCCCCGTGCTTGCCAGGAGCGACTTCTGAGCGAATAGCCAGGAGTAACCCCTGAGCGTCACCGGGTGTGGCCCAAAAACAAACAAACAAAAAAACCCAAAAAACTGAGGAATTAAGAGTACTATCCTTGAGGTTAGAGTGATAGCACAGTGGGTAGGGAGTTTGCCTTGCACATGCTGTCATAGATTTGATCCCCAGCATCCCATATGGTTCCCTGACCCTGCCAAGAGTAATTTTTTTTGTTGTTGTTCTTGTTTTTGAGCCACACCCGTGATGCTCAGGGGTAGCTCCTGGCTCTGCACTCAGAAATTACTCCTGGCTTGGGGGACCATATGGATTGCTGGGGTTCCATCCTAGACCTGTTCTGGGTTAGCTGCATGCAAAGCAAATGCCCTACCAGTTCACTATTGCTCCAGCCCTCGGAGGAGTAATTTCTGAACACAGAGCCAGGATTAACACCTGAATGCCAATGGGAGTGGTCCAAAATTAAAAATTAAAAAAAAGAAAAGAGGCCAGAGTGATAGCACAGTGGTAGGGCATTTGCCTTGCACATGGCCAACCCAAAATGGACCTGGGTTTGATCCCTAGCATCCCATATGGCCCCCCAAGCCTGCCAGGAGAGATTTCTGAGCGCAGAACCAGGAGTAGCCCCTGAGTGCTGTTGGATGTGATTCCCCTCTTCCAAAAAAAAAAAAAAAAAGAGAGAAAAAAAATGACCCATGCACTAGAGAAATAATTTTGGGGAGGAGGTGTTTACTTTGCATACAACCAATCTGTTATATGCAAATTGTATCCAAATTATATGAAAACATTTAGATTATGAGTACCAGCAGGAATGATTTCTGCGCACAGAGCCAGGAGTATTCCTGAGCACTGACAGGTGTGCATCAAACCAAATATATATATATATATATATATATATATATATATATATATATATGTATATATATTGTTTGTTTGTTTGTTTTGTTTTGTGGGTCATATCCAGTGATGCTCAGGGATTACTCCTGGCTATTCGCTTAGAAATCGCTTCTGGCTTGGGGCTGGGCGGTGGCGCTGGAGGCAAGGTGCCTGCCTTGCCTGCGCTAGCCTAGAACGGACGGTTCCCCAAGCCAGGAGCAACTTCTGAGCGCATAGCCAGGAGTAACCCCTGAGCGTCACCAGGTGTGGCACAAAAACAAAAACAAAAAACAAAAAAAAAAGAAATAGCTCCTGGCTTGAGGGACCATATGGACACAAGGGATCAAGCCAAGGTCTGTCCTAGGTTAGCATATGCAAGGCACACACACACACACACACACACACACACACACACACACACTTATTGCTATTGCTGCTTTTAAATAAAGATTGCTAAATGAAGTAAGATTTTTATGATAACCTCTAAGCTGATGTAATAAATGTTGAGAAACTGGAACCAGAGCAGAAGTGTAGTGGGCAGGACATTTGCCTTGCACACTGCCGTCACAGGTTTAATCCTTAGCACCCAACTATTAGCAGGAGTGATCCCTGAGTGCAGAGCCAGGAGTAAGCAATGAACACTGCCAGCAATGGCCCACAAACAAAACAAAAAATAGACAAAAGTTGAGAAACTAATCCAAGTCGGCATCACTTCCTTTTTAAGCTTCCTGAAAAGCTGCTCTTTTCACAAGGCTGCAATTGGATCCAGCAATACAGCTTTGGCCCTGAGAAGTACACAGGCTCGAATGTATTTGGAAAATTACGGAAATGTGTGGAGTTGCTGAAAACTCAGGTGAGTTTGGGGTGCAGAGTAATCATGTTGCTCCTTTCAAGTTGCCCCTTTTCTGCTGTCTCAAACTTATCTCCCTGGGAGACAGGCAGGAAAGGCAGCAGAAGCACCTCTTGTCTTAGTGGCCAATGATTCCCTGCCCTGCCTGTCCCCAGTGATGCTGAGGACAGTGCAACAGACTTGAAGGTCCTAGAAGGTGCTGTGTTGATGTGGGTGCTTTCCACCGGTGGCTCACACTTGCAAGTGGCTTCATTAACACAAGTTGCTGTGCCAGTCTCAGTATTAAGGAGGCTTCTGTGGGCCGGTCAGATACTTTTGTTTTCCCCAGAGTAAAGATGATACATTAGAACATGTCCTTTTCATAACAGAAGCAGCAAAATTTAATCATTGAGGGGCCTGAGTGATAGCACAGCAGGGAGGGAGTTTTCTTTGCACACAAATCATCTGGATTCAATCCCTGGCATTCCATATATGGTTCACTGGGTCTGCCAGGACTAATTTCTGAGTGCAGAGCCAGGAAGTAACCCCCAAGCACCTTTGGTATAAACCCACCCCCCAAAAAAAAGAAAAAAAATGAAAAAGAATTAGTATCTGACTGAGAAGTTTTCCTGCCTTGAGTTGGAGTGTTAGCACAGTGGGTAAGATACTTGCTTTGCACGCGGCTGACCCTGGTTCAAATCCCAGCATCCCATATGGTTCCCTGAGTCTGCCAGGAGCGATTTCAGAGCCCAGCGCCAGGTGTAACTCCTGAGCGCCACTGGGTGTGTCCCCAAACCCCCCCCCAAAAAAAACAAAAATAAATAAATGAAAGCAAAAAGTTTAAAGAATTCATACGGGGTTGGAGAGAGAGCACAGTGGTAGGATGTTCACCTTGCATGCAGCCAAACCAGGATGGACGGTGGTTTGAATCCTGACATTCCTTATGGTTCCCCGTGCCTGCTAGGAGTAATTTCATACCACCAAGTGTGACCCAAAAAACAAAAACCAAAAAAAAGAAAAATAAAAGAAAAAAAGAAATGAATCCTCCTTGGAGGAATAAAAAGCACAACCAGAATATACTTTTTCCTTTGTGGTTGGGCCACTCTTGGTGGTGTTCAGGTTTGACTCCTGACTGCACTCAGGAGTTACTCCTATAGTGATTGGAGGACCATAATATAGGTGCTGGGGATTGAACACAGTCATTCCTGTGCAAGGCTAGTGTCCCCCCCACACACACACACACACTGTCCTCTTACTCTGGTCCCAGATAGCATTTTTGTGCCCTTGTTTCTTGGTATGCAAAGTAAGAATCATGTGGTCAGGTCACTGTGAGAAACTGGCAAGTTAGTTCAGGCAAAGTCCATTCAACAGTGCCTGTGTGTTCAAGAAGAACATTCTCTGTGCAGCTTGGTCATCTGAAGATGTTTTTAGCAAAAGTGACTTGCTTATTCCTAATAAGTGGTACTGTTGGGGTTGGGGGAGGCCTTAGAATTATATATATATATATATATATATATATATATATAAATTTTTTTTTGTAAAAATAACAGTTACTTGGGGCCAGAGTGATAGCACAGCCAGAAGAGCGTTTGCCTTGCACGCTGCTGATCTGGGTTCAGTCCTCACATTCCCTATGGTCCCTGAGCATGCCAGGAAAAATTTTAGAGCATAGAGCCAGGAGTAACCCCTGAGTACTGCTGGGCATGGTCCAAAAAGAAAACAAAACAGAACAAAACAAAACAAAGTAACATTTACTCATGGTTGAATAATATACCCAGTAATCAGGGAATTGGGGGTATAAAACTCTAGGGTTCAATCCCTAGTGATTTCCTGGACCCCTGAGTACTTCAAAGTGAGTCCTGAATGCATCACACACTGCTAAAACTGGATCAGTGGCCCAAATAGCACCGGAAGTGGCTTCTGGTCTCCCCTGAGCACTGCTTGGGGAGCTCCGGGCAAACTAACCATCAGAAGATATGAGACGTACATGCAATTAGAGTTTCTTGCCTGTTGGTTTCATATCTGTCTTTTCTAGCTGCAGTGTTCTCTCTGCATTTGCCTTTTCCCCTCATCCAGCTTTTCCCTTTTTCACCTGCCTTTCCAGTGGATGGAATTTAGTGGGATCCGAGACCAGCACAAGCGAGGCAGTTTATGCAATGGCCTCTTCTCAGATGCTCTTCTGGAGCACAAGCTCTATGAAGCCGTGAAGTTCCTGATGCTCTACCAGGTCACAGACATGTACGAGCAGATGAAGACCAAGAAGCCAGTGCCCCCTCTCTTCCAACTCCTCTTCTCCAGAGAAACTTCCTCAGACCCACTGAGCTTCATGATGAACCACCTAAATTCTGTAGGAGACACTTGTGGGCTCGAGCAGGTAAACGGGGCAGAAGCTTCGTGTGTGTGTGTGTGTGTGTGTGTGTGTGTGTGTGTGTGTGTGTGTGTGTGTGTG
>PVKC010010233.1:0-25945 GCA_004027635.1 Crocidura indochinensis
TAGCTAAGGTATTATTATTCTTACTGCTTTTTGTGTATCAGATTCTGCCATAAACTAAGGGAAAAGAGAAAAAATAAACCATTGACTGCTGAGCTCAACTCAATGTGTTGCAAGTCAGCTATATGAACTATAGACAGCAAACACAGGAAAGGGTTGCTTTCTAATAAGCGTCTCAGGTCTCTTCCAGGCATCAGTTGAAACTGACAATTTAGAACTAGTTCTGGATGGCAGTTAGACTGATGACTTAGCTATTATATTACTGTCACTAACACAGCCCATCCAGATGATGGGGCACATTATGAGGAATTTCCTAATAGTAGAGAGTTGTGCTAGAGTTGGACCCCTAAGACATCCCAGACAGGAATCTCTTTATGTTTAAGCTAAAGTAACTTGTATGATAGCAGTCTACACCCTGTTTAGTTCCTCTAACAGCACTAGGAATGATCTTGGAGCTCAGAGTCAGTAGTAAACCTGAGTACTGCTGTCTGTGCCCCCACCCAAAAAAAAAACAAACAAACAAAGCAAAGAAAGAAAAAGCACCAGTAACTTGCTTTGACCAGGGTCTTCAAGAGGAGTCAGGGACATTCTGTCTTAACCCTCCTCAGACTTCTTAGTTCCACTTTGCCTTCCTTAGGATCAAATCAATTTTTTTTACCTGACCCAACTGGATGTGTTCTCATCATGTTTCTTTCAGTTAATGTGATGGTGATAGAGCAATGCTTTAGGAATAGATTTATAAGTCAAGTTATCCTGGGTCCCAGAAAGCTTCTTCTCTGACATAGTTCTCAGAGACATCTGTTATCAGTCTCAGCACTGGTGACACATAGAATGACAGATTTCAAACTTTATTTTTAGGCACTTTTGACCTAAAATATCAGAGCAAGTTTCTGCTTCCTAAGTACAAACCCTCTTCCAAACTTCAGATAATTTTTACTCTCATCATGAAAAAGCATGATTTTAAAGATATTAGACATCTGAAAGAGATCGGGTGTGATGAGAAAGAATGTTCATTAGTAATAATTTCAATAGAAGTTTCTGATTTTGTTATATTAATTTGTCACCATTTCCCTATATAGACATTTGGGGACTTCTTTGTAAATACCTTTCAGGTTAGATTACTGCAGACAGAGGAACTCACTCACAAAAAATGAAATGAAAAAGTCTGTGGCATTTAATTCTAATCCAAGAGAATTTCTCAGAACTCGACTTTCTGATAACCCAGGGATATGGTATTTACATGTGAATATATCACCTTCACCTTTCTTGACTTTTTCAGAATTAAAAACCTTGTCTTCTCATCCTTCAGAGCAACTTGGCATCACTGAAATAGAAAGTGAGCCAAGCAAACTACAAGGAGCTAAGAGTTTTTCTCAATTCTTTCCTTGAAATATCAGACAGATCAAGTCTCTAAAATTTTTATTTTATTTATACTCTGCACTCCAGTTCCTAGTCCAAAATTTCTTCTCTCTTACATGAATTGTGACATAGCAGTCTCTCTTTCTGCTTCTGATGGCTTTGCCCCTCAATTCATCAAGCTTCCCCGCCAAACTTGTCTTCCTGAGATGCACACAATAATCACTCTGTGCAAAACCTTCCATGATTTCTTGTTACCTGTGCAATAAAACCAGATCTTAGGATGACAGTCAAAAAATCTTGCATTTGGGTCTACTTGCTTTGTCCAAATTCATGTTCTATTTCTAATACATATTCATCATTTAACAAGTGTTTTATTGACCATGAAATTCATCCATTACTGTCCTAGCTAGCTAGAATCAGAGTAAAAATAGATAAGAATTCCTGTCCTATGAAAGTTTATATGTAGCAGATTGTACCTTGATGCTAGATGTCTTTTGCAAATAAATACTGTTAGAGCACAGGCATGCCCAACACTGTTGCTGTTTCTAGGTTTCTTTCCCTCTGTAGCTAAAGAGCTGAGTTGCAACAACTCTACATTAGGGAGCTGCAGCTCTACAGTGGAACCTAACTGGTCATGAACTGGACAAATGTTTTCATCTTGCTATGATACAGATCAGGAAGGACACATGCACCAACTGTGTTCTTAGAATACTCTTCACTTGTACTTCTTATTCTCTTCTCTCATAATCCATTCCTTCTTTTAATATCATTATAAAGTCATTCTTGGTTTTCTCAATTCAAAATAGCCTCTTTCTGGTCCCATGTGTCAATACAATGTTTATTATTTCTGCTTGTTTGGTGTTTTATATAGGACAACAATCTTTGTTATATATTGACTTGCCTTTTAGGTATGGATTCTAGAATCAATGACTGTCTCTGTCTCTCTGTCTTCTATATTTGCCTCCACATCTTCCTTCATATAAATTATGCTGGATCTCCCTTAAAATCAAGCATTCTCAAAATATTCAGGAAGAATTAGTTTATTTTCTGCTCTCATGAGGAAATCAGTCTAATTACAGGGTAGCTTTCTTTGTTTATTTTTTACACTATTTCTTGAGACTGAATATTGTTTTCAAATGTCATGGTGATACTTGAGCCTGAAGTTCTAATTGCAGATTTCTACTTTGCAGATGACATGTTAGTGTCAGAATTCTGCTAAAACTGCAGTGTCTATTCTAGAAATCAAGGCTTTGTATCACCACCCAGGCAGCCTGAAGATCACTTTGCTTCCTGAAATGAATGGTATGAACACATGTGGCATTTTACAGTTATTTATTTTAAAGAAAGCTATATTAAAATGTATTTTTCATGTCTTATTCTATTGTTATATAGAAGCAAAAGTTGAAGTTGAAGTCCTAGAGATAAATATATTGACATATTAACACAGAAGATAACATGTTTTTCACCAATGTGTTCTGTTTATATCTTAGTTTTCCTTTCTGTTTTGGGGGCCACACTCTGACAATTCTGGGGTTGCTCCGTGCTCTGATCCCATGTCAAAATCAGAGTTGTAGCTCTAAATGCAAAGTTTGTGCTCCACCCCTTGAGATTCAGCTTTCCCTGAAGTTTAAGGATTTTTATTTCAAGAAAGAATAGGTCTTTATGGGTTTTAATGCCCTGAAGCTGTAGAAAACTTCCTTAAAATTTTAACTTGTTTGATTTATAGAAGAGAGACAGTAAACCATAATGATGCCATTTAATCATTGTCCCTTTTCTGGAAAACAAAGGAAAATTGAAGTCTATTAACTCATCTTTGCAAATGGTTTTCAAATAATTTTTGACCCACACAAACTCTATGAGCATACAAAAAGGTGTGTTGATTTTGGGTCTTTCTGGAGCCCTGTCCTGCCCTTCCTAACTCTTGCCCTATGTCCTCTGTTTCCCATAACATTATGTTAAGAAAATATAGACATATGGTTGCAAATTCCCACTGAGGCAATGATACATGACAACCTTCACATAATCTAAAGCAAGATTTTCCTATGTTTTCTGGAGTGCCTATAAGTTTCTTACAAGCAGTTACAGACTGTATACAAATTACATCTTAAAACATCTTAACAACCAAACCAAGACCTATCATCTGATCCTTTTGACTACAGAGATATATATTCCATAAAAATGAATGAAGAAAAGGCATAACTGGGTACGTGAAAGATATGTTTGGTTGATTTTGCAAACTGATTGCTTCTAGAAATAGAATACAATGGCTTTTGTATGTTGAAACCTCTTTAAAATATTATCTAAGGCAAAAATACATTTTGTGCATATAGATAAGACAGTTAAGTATAAAAAGCAAAGGTACTTTTCTTCTCAACGATTCTTTCTTCCTTGTATAATTTAACAGTCTTAATGGCAAAAATGACAGTAGAACTGAGATGTTTAGATCAATATCTACCAGGTTCACAATTCTACTAGTCACGAGATAAAGAATCTTGTCTCCAGTCAGTGTGAATATTGCAAACTATCCTATGTGTAGTCAAATTTTTTCCTAATTATTTAGAAACAATGGTTTCTTCCCTGTTTATTTTCCAAATTAAGTCAATCACAAAATATGCTAACATGATTCTTTCACTTTTATATTATAATCAGATAATATTGTCTAGTATTCCTTTCTCTTCAATAGTAATCTTATCCTAAATTGAATTATGTCTCCTCCAAAATATACGTGGGAATCCTAACCCTAGTTTCTTACAATGTGATCTTATATGGAAATATAATTTCTGTCATTGTGTTTAGTCAAGCTGAAGGTGTATTGCAGCACAGTGTGCTTTGATGAGTGTGTTCTTAGTAAAATAATAATCTGAAGAAACTAAGACAGGAAATAAGTCACTTGAAATGAAGGGTTGGAGCAATTCATCCACAAATTCAATATATGCCCCAAATTGTCAGTAGACCACCAGAAGTGAGGATAAGTCAAGGAAGAATTCCATTATAAATTTCAGAAGTAGCATCATTTTCCCAATTAAATCAATTAAAATTGATTTTAATTTTTAAAAATTTCAAATCTTTGAGAAAGTGAAGCTATGCTATTTTAAAGTACCTACTTTGCATTATTTAATTATAGGAACCCCAAAGAACTAAGATAAATCCCTCAACAGGGACTCTGTTCAAGGCTTCATTCTTTTTGTTTCCCAATCCATTCTATGCTTGGCCACAGGCACTGACCCAAATATCTCCCCTCACATTTGAGTCACACTGAATTGTGAGTTAATAGCAATTATATCACCTATGATGGTGTAGTTATTTAAAATGGTCCCTGAGAATCAGCATGTTTATAACTCTAGTCTTGTGTAGGAAGGTTGAAGTCAAAGTGAACTGTGATAGATAGATGTTCAATGTCTAGGTCACTTTCATGTAGAGCTGAACATCTCAAATTCTGTTATGTGACCCCATATGGGGTCATGACCCATAATTTAGGAAGTGAGAATTTGAAGCAAGTGTGTTTTAATTTGCACATTGAAATCATCGCTTCAAAACACCACAGGAGGGGCTGAAGAGATAGCATGGAGGTAAGGCATTTGCCTTGCATGCAGAAGGTGGGTGGTTTGAATCCCGGCATCCCGTATGGTCGACTGAGTCTGCCAGGAGTGATTTCTGAGCATAGAGCTAGGAGCAACCCCTGAGCTCTGCCGAATGTGACCCCAAAACCAAAATAAAACCAAAATCAAAACAAAATACCACAGGATCATTTTTCTGTTTACTGTTTCATTCTCATGTATTATAGTGACTGCTTTTTCTTTCTGGAATATTCTCTATGTACACTTATAGATAATTTCTTTACCTTTTCAAAGATGTTACTTAACGAACTCTATTAATAAAATCAATTCATATAATATCTACTTAAACACAAAGAGCTTTTCTTTCCCTAAATTTAGGTACTTTGGTCTTAAATTATTTTGCCTTTCTACTTCTTTTCTGAAAAACTATCACCAGAGACTTATAACAATACATATTTCATAACCTTATCACTTTCTGTGTATCTTTCTCTAATAGAATGCAAGTGTCATGAAAGCAAAGGTCATTGGTTATCTTGTTTGCTCTTATTTTTTAAATGCCCCAAAGAGTTCATGGCACATAGAAAATATTGAATAAATATGTTTGTATAAATACATGGAATATGACAGACTTATCCTCTGTTAAACTCCTTTGCCTCAAGGGAGGCAACACTGGGAGCGCAACTTTGAGAGTGAATCATCCTGTGAATTATTGTAAGATTTTTCCTTTAACAATATTTTCTCAAGTGATTTAAGGAGATTCAAATGTTTAAAGCTGAACTTAGATAGATTTGAACATAGTAGGTAGTTAATCTATCCTACAGATGAATCAAGGAGATATTTTTCTGTGCATTGTTTTTCACTGCTATTAAAAAAGATTACCTAGGCAAGATTAAAAGCCATAATCTCAGCTGGTTCTTAGATGTGCCAATTTTCTCTGTGACAGAGAAAGGATGCAGAATTGAAGACCAGTGGTCATGATGATCAAAGCACTGGTAGATAGAGGAATATATGTAAGAAGAGAGAACAGAAGGAGATAAGATTCTGCTCATCTTACTGAGGAGGACTCCAACTACTATAATTTGGATCTCAAAGCAAACATTCTCTCTTGTTATTTTTTTTCTGGACTAGCAAAATCTTTTTTGATTATATATAGATTAATATATGACGAGGCAAACAATAGGTAGATAGATAATAGGTAGGTATATAGTTAAATAAATATTGTAGATACATGATTCATAGAAAATTACAAGGCCATTATACACTCAAGTATAGAGTATAGTATATTGCTAATATTGACATTTTCTACTTAAGCTAACTTGAAGTTATGGATACTTGTAGTAAAGCAGCCCTTATAAACTTGGATGGAGAATGGAGGCCTTTGTCCACCATCCCAGACCACGTGGCTACATCCTCCATTAACCATCGGGTCTGGGGTCTAGGAAAGCGAGGGGTATTGAACTCACTCACAGACAGGCTTCCAGAGAGATAACATCTCTATTGGTCTGGCCAACGTGTGTGACCTATTTCATAACCATTTATGCTGTATATCTATTTAGCCCCACATTGTACTTGTCTGTCAGCCATCTCTTCTCCGACCTCCATGCTGGCAAAAGGCCAAAAGCCCAAAGACCTCAATCCCTTGTGTCAAAGCCCTTATGTCACCTTTTCCAAGACCCCTCCCAGGAAATGGGCGTGGTCCTGCAGGTAAGGTTACAGGTCATATCCACCCAAGATTCCTCCCATAAATGGGAGGGGCTCAGGTAGACACCTAAGTCCAGGGTGGAGTTACAGATACTCTAAAGACATGTTAAAAGGTAAAATATTTTCTGAGTTTAACTGAGGAGTAAGCTGAGTATTTCCATGCATATATAAATTACTATACCTAAAAACTTAATCAAAAAATAAATAGGTAAATGTTTTATATATATAAACAGGTGATCAATTATGGTTCTACAAACTTATTCAAGATAAATAATGGGAGAAAATAATTTGGCAGGGGTTGGAAGTCACACCTGGCTGTGATCAGGGGTTACTCCTGGTTCTGCAATCAGAAATCATTCCTGGCAGTCTCAGAGACCATATGGAATGCCGAGGGTAGAACCCAGGTCATGCTAATGCAAGGCAAACACCCCACCCACTGTGCTAAAACAGCAGCCTCAGAAAAAGAAATCTTAATATTTTAGTAATCATCTTGAGGGTAGTGTTCTGGGCCACAGCCAATGGTGCTCAGAGATAATTCCAGGTTCAATGCTTAGTGATCTCTCCTAGTGGTATTAAGTGAACCATATATGGCATCAGAGATAAAACTTGGATCATCTGACTGCAAACAAGCACCTTACCTACTATACAATCTCTCTGGTCCAACCACAAATATTATGTATGATGAGTTGTCATAGTTCTAATTAAAAATATGTTACCATAGAAGTGAATCTATATATGACTGCATAACAATGGGTCAAAGTACTTTTCAATTAACTATTGTAATTTAAACAAAGAATTATCAAAAATATATTGTGAAGAATTAGGCAGGTTCAAAGATGTAGTTCCAAGTTTAGGAAAGTAAGTTAATGAAACTTTCAGTTAATAATTCAGCTAGAAGATCTTGGAACCTATGAAAGGAACATCAGAAAGTTCAAAGAATCAATTATACTCAGGGTCTCTGGATAAAAAGGCATAGTAAGAATAGAGTCTCAGAAAAGTAGTCAGTTAAGAAATACACTCAGAAAATACTAGTGTTGATCATGTAAAAATAAAATTTCAGTGAACAAAGAAAATTATCACATAGAATTATTGAATAGTAAAAATTTTATTTTTACTTACACATTTTTTTGTCATATAGCTCAGGCTATCTCTACCAAAGAAAGTTATAGAAGAAAACTCACAGTTAACACATACTTGCATTTAAACATGATAGAAGAAAGAAATATAGAAGTAAACATTTATAAAAAGCAATGATCTTTGTAAATTTATGGATCAATGAGCAAAGAGGTGATCGGGAGATATGTGAAGAATTCTGAGCCCTAGCCCTTGGCAAACACCAAGGATTTGGGTGGGGAGCAGTTTGGGAAAGCTGTATATAAACTAATGGCAGAGGAAAATGTGTCATGCAATGTCTGCAGAGTTGGTGATTTGTTTACTTTCCCCTCATGAACTGTGGACATACCTACTTTAACGTCCATTTCATCCATTTCCTCATTGTGGAGACATTTCACACATCAATGATTAGAAAGTGATACGGATTCCCTCTGTTCTTGAGAAACCTGTGATGTCTCTTGAGCATTTATCTTAATCTAGATATCTCCTTCTTTTCCTTCATTCCTAACTTGTTTCATTTCACTATTAGCCAACTCTTGAAACACTTTTCTGTAAGAAAAAGGCAACGGACCCAAAAAGCTTGGTTAAGATTTGGGACTAACTTTTCTTACTTCCAAAAGCAATTCTGTAATCCAGCTTGATTCTAAGACTACTCAAGGAGGCAGAAAACATTTTCTAAATTGTGCAGAACAAGTGGGCTACAAGCTTAGCTTCATGGCAGCCTAGTGAGGCTGGTAGGATGGGAGTGTCCGTGTTTTGGGGTCCCATTTTAGACTTTCATCAGTCCTGTTTTCCCTGTTTTCACCTGGTGACAGATGAGAGAAGAGGTAGGTTTCTTTCTGGAGGTTGCCACCTCTCTTTCCTCCACTTTTCATAAGTAAGCCACTTAGCAAACCTTATTCTTCACTCAATGGAGTCAAATCTATATCACTGGCAATAGAATCAACCTAGGCGTCCAATGACAGAAGAGTGGTTAATAAAGGTATTTAATATATACACAATGGAATATAATTTAGCTGCAAGGAATGATGAAATCCTGCAGTGTGCTGTAATATAGTTAGAACTTGAATAATTATTTATGATTTCTTATTTGTCCAAAGCTGTCAACAATGCTGCTTTCAGTTAGTGTGACTTTCTCACACCCTTATTTAGCATGCACATTTATCTGCTCAAAGTAGGCTTACTCAAGCAGCATTTATAAGGTGGATCCCAAATTTATGCTTGTCTAACACATTTAAAAAAAAGAAAACCTATTGTATTTTGCATGTGATGCACATAATAAATACCATTTATCTGCCACATATAAATTTTTTTAAATGCCTTGCAAAATGATAGTGATAAAATAAGTAATTTGATAAAGTTTTATAGTGCTACCAAAAGGATAAATTTAGGTGGCCTAATAAATGTATTTGAAGAAACATGAGTCATGAAAGTCTTACAATCAATTAACACATCACAATAATGAAATGTTTTAATATTATTTAAAATGTTGACTATGAAACATATATATAATTTTACAACTTGTATTACTACTACTTAATTACATTTTGTAAGCAATAAAATGTACTTAAATATTTATATTATTGGCATTGTTTTTCTTGCTTCTTGAGTAAGTGACCTGCCTCTGACTTTTAGCTTTTTCTGTGATCTGAAAATTAACTCTTTGCATAAAAAAACAATATTTGAAGCTGTGGCAATAGCTCAGAGTTATGGTGTTTGCCTTGTATGTGACTGAACTCAGATGGACTCCCTGGCATCCCTAATGATCTCCCAAACCTACTAGGAATAATTTCTGAAAGTAGAGTCAGGAGTAACCCTTGAGTGTCACTGACAATATTTGAGACTTCCGTCCCTGCTGGAACCCAAGATGGATGCCACTGTCTCCTAGTCCAAGCCAGGTCCTGACTCTGCATCAAGAATATGGTGGCTCCTCCATTGTCAAGGAGACATCCTGGAGGAAGGACACCAGCTCCATTCACCTGGCCTCATTAGCCAGTTCTGGGCCTGCTCCCCATGCTGCTGGTTCCAGGGCCACTGCACACATAATTCCAGTGACAGCGGACCCCCTCTCCTGAGAGAGTGGATGCTGGAGGACAGTCAAGTAGATGAACTGCAGAAAATGACCGGAAAACTATGGCGGGCTATTCCACAGATGTCTTCTCAGGAACCAATTTAAATAAAGAAAAAAAAAACATAACTATTTGAAAGAGCACTATAATGAGAGAACATTGCTTTTCTATTTTTAAATGTTTTGTTTTGTTTTTGATGCTGAGGATTGATCCCAGAACCTTATACATGCAAAACATCTGGTCTATTGCTACATTTCTGGTCCGTAAAATTTAAATTTTGAAAGAAAATTTTAAAGTAGTCTAAATATAGAATGCACTTCGATCTTATAGATTTCAATCCAATTTTGTTAGTGAAGAAAATTATTTCTGTGTTCTGAATACTGCCTATTAGGAATGGTTCTTGATGCTGAAATGTTGACAGAGGTTGGACTCAGAGACACTAACTCACTGATAATACTGCTACCTTGCAGAAGGAGAAGGTTTGAAAATGCTAAGGTGCATATTCTGGTCATCTCTAAGGCACTTTTGGCATGAGGCAGTGAGATCAAGAATGCTAAGATTTCTGAAGTGTTCAAGGCAGTATTCTCCAATGAAAATGTTTCTTTCCCATTGTAGGCAGTTCAAGATGATACAGTAGGAAAATGTAGATCTCACCTCATGCCCTTTAAAACAACAAACCTAACTAAATGGATTCATTCTCTTAGAAACAGACCTAAAAGCTAGCACATCAGCATCTTCAAACAAAAGTAGAATGAACCCCCAAGAAAAGGACAGGAAAGGTGAATACAGCCTTTCTAGAAAACTACCCTTGGCACATCCAGAGGAAAGACAACGAGAAATTCCTCCTGAGGAGTGAAAAGCTCTTGTCCATACCACATCCTTTGGAACACTTTGAAAGAGGAGAGTATCATGCCTAGCTGAGGAAAGCAAGGAGATTTTGTTCAAGAAAGCAATAGAAATCCTCATCTGAGGAACAGAAATCTTTGCTCCAGAAGAATGAAGAGTGATCCATTTACTCTCAGTACCCAGAGGAAAAATAACACCTTGAAGGGTTTTTAGATCATCCTGAAATATTTCCAATTGCTAAATTTAAAATATTAGACAGAACAGTATGAAAAAAGAAGGACATCTTCATACAAGGAGATGTTCATGGTTGCCATCTCCAATGCCTTGTATGATTTTCCAACTGTAGTACCAATAGATGCCACATTTGTAAGATTCTTTAACCTCACTGGAGTTAGAGGGATGCTATGAGATGCAACACCATCTTGGTCTGAAGCTTTTGAAATAACTGGGATAGCGATAGCTCTACTTTATTAGAACATGCCTTTATATAGGACCTCATATCCATGGCTCATGGGGTGGTGGAAACTGGTTGATGCACAATGACCATACTGCCTTCTAGGAAATTTTAGGGTCAGCTCCATGCTTGTTTCTGTTCACTGGTTTCTCTAGCAACTGAAGCTTCTGCAGTTGTCATCTGCTTTTCAGGAGGAACATTATCCTCTTAATTTCTACCATGGCTAGTACTTAAAATGGAGAGAAAAACATCAATTTAAAAAGCAAAATAAATATAGAATTTCAAATAAGATGACAGCAGCATATGCTCCCATAGGATAGGAAAAGAAAATTGTCCCCAGAGATGAAAAACTACAAGCAAATGGCAAAGACTAAAGAACATACTAGCTGAAGTAAAAATATAATGATGGGTTTTAGCAATAGACTAATGTAAGGATCAGGTGGATTCAGGGAGCAAAAGGCCATGATAGTTAAAAGCACCAAAACAAAAGTAGAAGACAAAATAAAAATTTGCAGAAGAGACTCATGTGACCTGACTAGGGATAATATTTAAACTGCGGGAGTTCTAGATATTTTCTAATAACATCAAAGAAAGATCCATTCAGGACCAGTATGTTCAGACTTCCAAACATATAAAGAAAAAAGAAAAAAAGTAACAAGACAAACTGGGACCAGAGTGGTGGTGCAAATGGCAAGGCTTGCCCGTGTTAGCCTAGGACAGACCGTGGTTTGATCCTCAGGCAACCCATATGGTTCCCCATACTAGGAAGATTTCTGAGCGCATAGCCAGGAGTAACCCCTGAGGGTCACCGGGTGTGGCCCAAAAACAAAACAAAAAAGAACAAAAAGACAAAATATCATTAAAGGACACAATATATAATTAATCTTAAAATTAGTAAGAGAAAAAATATTGAGTTAATAAGATTCTCAATGGATTTAACAGAATTTTGCACATACAGAAGATAACTTCAAAACTCTAAAAAAATATAGCTTACAGCCAAGAAAACTATAGCAGTTTATGACTATTGCAGTAATGAGAAAAAATTAAAAGTCCTTTATTACTATGAAACTGACTTTGTAAACAATATTGAAATGGACTCACATAAAATGAAAAGTAACCCTAGTAAGAAACAACATAAAAACAAAGCTAGAAAACCTTCACTGGTACCTATAGGAATATGGTCCTATGATTCAAGTAAAACATTAGCACAAAAACTAAAGGGGAAAAAGAAGCACTTAAAATAAATACTATAAAAAAACAGAGGGACTAAGAGGACATCAAATAAAGCAGGGGAAAGCAAAAATGTAGACTATTAGAATGAACTATAAAATAACTTACTACCAATTTAAAATAAAATGTTATATACATAGAATTTTCTTTGTGTACTTCAGGGTAAAATGAAAACAACAAAAATGCTCAGAAAGAACAATGTAATAGTAAATGATACGGAAACCTAAAATAAAGCTATGTAAAACATGTAAAAGGAGATATAAGAAAAGAGATCAACTACTAGTCACTGGAAACAGAAACCCAAATTGCAATATGTATAGACGAAATTATTTTCCTTGGGAATGGATTAAAATTGTGAATCAAAAGACACAGAACAACTCAATGACTAAAAAAATAATGCAACTCAAATACAATCTTTCGCATGAGATTTAAAGATATAAAGACAAACATAAAGTGGTAAAAAAATATCTCTAACTAACAGTGACTTTATCGCAGTCCAAAGGGCTATTTTAGACAAAATACCAGCTAGACTTCCAGCCAAAGTATATCAAAAGAAAAAATGATGAACATTACACAAAATAATAGAGTTAATTCATCAAGAAGCCATTAATATGGTCAAGGCAATTCACCAAAAGTAGTTTTTTTCCATACTTCTTTATTTTAAAATATTGGTAGAACAACTGAATCAATTATTTTTCAAAGATGATATAATTAAGGCTCTAAAAGGCACAAGAAATAAAAGTTTATCATTTTTACTTTTATTTTATTTTTTTGCGGGGGTGGGAATCAGGGAACATTGATGGTTAGAGGAGAGAACCTTGAAACTTTGGTGGTAGAAAGTTGGCACTGGTCATGGGATTGCTGTGAAACATTGAATGCCTCATACTCAATTATGGAGAACTACATAAATCATGGTACTTTAATATTATTTTAAAATCTAAATGTTACGGGTTGGGTTTTTGGTTATACTGATGAGAGAGTGGTATAGCTATACTTACAAGCACTGTATCAACACTGAAAACAAGATATCTAAGCTGCAGCCACAAAACTTTTTTATTATTAAATATCTTTATTTAAGCACCTTGAGTACAGACATGATTGTAGTTGGGTTTCAGTCATATAAAGAATACTTCCCTTCACCAGCGCAACTTTCCCATCACCTATGCCCCACATCACCCTCCTCCCTGACACCCCCTCACTTTTACTTTTAGGTAAATAAGAATCAAAATCATAACGAGATATCTCAGATCTGTATGAATGCCTCATAAGAAGAGAAGAAGCAAGGATTGGTGATATGGTAGAAAGAAATGCTCGGGTCCGGAGTACAAGGACGAGACCATTCAACTGGAATAAAGTTTAATACTTTAATCCATCTGTCAACAAGACCCCCACAATAGCCAGCCAAGGCCACCTCCCAAAGGAGATGAGCTCTGTCAAAGGTCATGAGGAAGATTATATAGGGAAAGGATATAGGGAGGTTCCAGCTTTCTGATGATCCTTAAAATGATTGGTTATTGTCCAGGGTTATCTTCCTACTGCTCTCTTGTCCTTCTCTGATGGGTTACCTGATATGGCTAGGTAGCTTGGGGTAGGGGTCTATAAAAATAGTCATGTGAAGACCTAGTACATGGCTTACACCATGTGGTCCTTACAAAATGGTGTCTCTCCCTGCTCACAACCTGAGAAGCCTGCTATCTGGCCTTTACAAAATGGCATCCCTTCTCGTTGAGAACTCAGTTCTCAACAGAAAACATATACTGCTGTAAATAAAATCTGGCACAAACATTATGAAAAACAGCATGAAGTTCCAAAAATAATCAAGAATAGAAATACTATATAATTCGTCTATTCCACTTATGGTTATTTCCAAAATAATTTTACATCACCAATTCAGAGTGATATACACCTTTATGTTCTATGCAATGTTTTGTACAACAGCCAAGATATGGAAGCAATCCAATATCATTGATGGATGAATTGTTGAAGATAATGTGATACATAAACATAATAAAAAGAGGAAATCAGAGGGAATTATGCTAAATGAAACATTGGGCAGAGAAACAAAAGTAAAATATTATTTCACTTGTATGTAAAAGACAACAAAAGACAGACAAATCTGAGCTAAATAAAGCTTTAAGGTAAGAGAAATTATGGTTACAAAATTGCAGTCAGTATATTCTGCCAACAGGACCCATGGGTAGCAGTGGAATACACACTTGATATTTTTATTGCAATAATAATGTAATACATACAGATGTCAAAATATATTGCTATATAGTTCCCAAATTAAAAAAGTAGAAGACCTTAAGAATATAAAAAGAGTTTTGTTTAAATAATCCCAGTTAAGAAAAGTTAATTTTTCCTTACAATCTCTTAAATCTGTCACTTAGTAGCCTTACATGGAGTAAACCACATTCAGAAACCTTCACATACAGACTTGTTTCATTCAATATAGTTTTGAGAAATAGACTAAGTCAATTTTGGTAGGAAAATAGCGAGGCCAAATCAATATGTCAAGGAAATAAAATTATTTTCCAACACAATAGGCCCTAATTTTTGTGACATGCATAGAATGTAGCCTCTTGATGTAATTTCATGCAATTGACTATTTTCTCTCATCATCAGCATTGTATTCTACTAGCCCATGACCTAAGACTTTAAGGCCATACCAAAAATATATGTTTTACACATATTTTATTGCCTGAACACAAAGGAATCTTTATGCAGCCTGCTGACTCATCTTTCTTTTTGAAGATATTTATTATTGTGCCAATAGACAGAACTGGCATCCATCTACACCAGTGGTCCTCAAACTACTGCCCGCGGGTCACATATTGTATTTGTTCCCATTTTGTTTCTTCATATCAAAAAAAGATGTATGCAGTGTGCATAGGAATTTGTTCGTAATTTTTGTTTTTATTATACTCTGGCCCTCCAATGGTCTGAGGGACAGTGAACTGGGCCCCTGTTTAAAAAGTTTGAGAACTCCTGATCTACGCCATTACCTATAAAGCTGGGACTAACCAGCTATGACAGTAGAATTTTTCAAAACTCATTCACCAGAGAGACATATGCTTCAACAATTATGACTTTTACTACTTGTAAACACTTATTTAGATTTAAACGGATTGTGCTGATCTTCAAACTGGTAAACAAAGAAAACAATTTAAAATGCAAATACATAAAACTAGAAATTATTTCCTCATGGTGTGAAAGATTACTCCACATTGTTAAATTTACTATCAATTTACAATGTATTATAAAGACTTCTTTCCTCTTCTCCAATAAGATGCATCTTATTTTCTTTCCAATGCATTTGGAGAAATACCAGATGGCTGAATTTCTGTAGGAAAGTACATATTCAGTGAATCTTCACAGCTGCCAGAAAATGACTTCTCCATTGTGGCTACCACCTGATGTTCATAACATAAAACTTGAGCAAAAATAGAGAAATGAGAACTTAAAAAAATGGAAAAAAAAGGTTTACAGCAAAACTAAGATTATCATGACATTATTTCAGAGGAATATAGTCTACTTCTAAGATTGAAGCACATCATTAGTGCTAAATCAATGCAACAGAAAAAGTGCCCAATAAACATCAGAATCCAATGGACTGAGGAGAGAGAAATTACCTATTTGCATTTTAAGAAGAGCAGTTGAAAACTCTAGTTTTTGACCCGAAGCAGCAGAGGGGCTGCCTTAGCAACCAGTAGAGTTACAAGATCTCAGAAAAATCAATGCAAACTGAAGTCATTCATATTCTACCTTAAAGATTTACCAGGCATGATAAGTACTTAAAGGCATTCATTTTCTAGTCAGTGAACAATGTATCAGCACCTACTTGGTACTTTGCATTGGAGTTGAATTGAAAGGAAGGCAAAATGCAGATAAGTTAAAGTCTACTATTGTTTCTATTCTTTCCAATTGTTCCTGCATCTGTAACCAGTGTTTTCTCGAAGTGCATGTATGGTACCATCTTTTCTTTACTCACGCATGAATCCTATATTCTACTCATTAGAGAATTCAAACATGCAGTCCTCTACAAAAGCAAATATGAAGGAAATATTTTTCCTTAATTTGTAAACCAAGCATCTATCTTCCTTTGCATCGTTTGGTCTGCTGCTCTTCTATCTCTTTATATAAATCGAACCCACTAATTATTTACTACCAACCAACAAGAAAAAAAGATTTCTTTGCTCAGTGCTTTAAGTCAAACACTGTTGGGGAAGACAGGCACTATTCTAGCACATTATATTGTTAAAATGTTATCACCAAATCACATCTTGCTTATGAATAGCTTGCAGCACAGAAGTGAAAGAATTCTTCCCAAGTTAGTTCAGAAATGGACAGAACTGGAATTTTTATGCTAGGGCTATCAGATTTCAAAATCCTACTTAAGTACATCATGCTGTATCACTTTTGCATTATTTCATTTTATTCATGAAACAATGTTATATAGAAAGTGCAGCCCTAACCTTAACAGCTGTGAAGGAGAGTTGGGATCATGTGTACGGATATACCATCCTGCAAGTGCCTCACTAACACTGACAGAATGTTAGATTCTGAGGTGGAAAAAATGGACCTCCTGGCTTATTATAATGTACAAGTAGCAAGTATTTGTGTTGGTGCACTTGTTCCTTAAGATCCTTTATTAACAATGAAATCAGGTACAAATGACTCTTTTTGCCTAGGTAACATTATAGATGGACAACCATAAGCTTAGATAAAAGGAATATTCATAAAAGATTAGCAGATGAGTTCTTAGCCTAAAACACATTATATATCTTTTTCAAGGATTTGAAATTCATAAACAATCTTTAAAAACTGTCTAGAACACAGAAGACTGTGCATTCTATCATAAGACAACTAGAAAGTTGGAAAAATACTATTTATTCTCAATATAAAATATTGAGAATAAAATACTATTTATTTTCAATAAATGAAAATTGAGAAGTCAGTGAATGGAGAAATTAGGCTTTTAACATGACCACAAGACTCCTATATTTTTTCTCCTGTTGTTCAAAACCATTGTTCCATCTTTACTATGTGGCTTCTTCCATAATATCAAGTTTCAAATATACAATCATTCATTTAAAATTAAATTAGCTTTAAATAAAATTTAACTTTTACTTGTAAATTGATTCATTGCTTTTCATGGACTCCGATTACATCTAGTACTTGAAAAATATTATCATATAAACCAGAAAAAGACAGTCATCTCTGTTTATATATTTATTTGTTTGTTTTTGTTGTGGTACTCGTAGCTTCTAGTTTTGACCTCAGGGACTAATTCTGGAAGGGTTTAAGTATACCACAAGGGTATGAAGGATTGAACCTGGTTCAGTCACATGCAAGACAATTTCCCTACCCACTCATAGTATAGCTATAACCCTCAATTCACGTCTTTAAATTAGCTTTTTTGGTGTGAGTTATAAAAAGCAAGAGTGCTTCTTCTCACTTTCCTGCTGTAACTCTGGATGTATATGTCATTCTTAGACTAGTGAAGTTTACTTTTATGCAAAGATCTTCTCTACTTGCTGATCTTCTCAGAAGTGATGCTTATCCAAGCAATCCTCATAAATTGGCAGCCACAGTAGACGTGTATATTTTCTTAACAGGAATTTGATTACCCCAAAGAATGGTAAGTGCAGCTAGAAAAATAACTCTACCATGATAATGATAGAGAAATACAATGCCTGTCTGAAAGGAGGCAGGAGATGGGGGAGGAGGGAAATGGGGGACATTGGTGTTGAGAAATTCGCACTGGTTGAAGATGCATGTGGATTTTATGGCTGAAAGTCAACTATGACCATGTTTGTAATCATGGTGCTTAAATAAAGAAATCATTATTAAAGAAAAAAAGGCATTTTTCTGCCCCTGTCCATGGTCCTGGCCTGACTGCTAAATTCTAATTTAATTTTTCTGCACTTAGCTTTAGCCTCTTCTGGTTACTGGTTCTATATAAGACTTAAAACTTGTCTGCAAGAGTTATAGTGGCTACCACATACATATTGGTAGTTGAGTAAAATTATCTGCCCTCAGATGTTCCTCTGTATGCCTGGAAGAATACTTAGAATACTCTTCATTAAATTCATTAAATTTTAACTTGTATTAAGAAATTTGAATGAAGTTTCCCTTTTCTCTAGGATACAAAGAGTGCCCAACATTGGCTATGCCCTCTCTTACCTTCCTTTTTATGTTACTAGTGAAATGTTTCTTTTCGGAAAGAAGATGATTGAGTTTTTTTTTTATTATGTGCATTATAAAATTAATGTGTGGTGTATTTTTGCTCCATTTAGGGATTGCATAGTCAGGGTTATGCTCAGGGTTTACTTTTATCTCTAAACTTAGGCATCCAAATAGGATGCCAAGGATTAAGTCTGAGTAGGCTTCATGAAATGCAAGCACCTTACCAGTTGTATTATGTCTTGACCGCCCCCACTTTTGTAAGAATTATGTTTTGAAAACTACATTTTCTATCCTATCGAAGCTTGGCTTTTATGCTTATTATTCATATTATGCATTCATCATTTATTCATTTTAATTATTCACTATATATTTACCAAAACATACTCAATAGTTCAATCGCCCTCTTTGTCAATGTTTTATCTGTCCCATGTGACTCAATAAATATAGAAATATCTAAAGATGAATCAATATTGAGATTTTAATAAGTGAGCAAACAAGAGAAAAAGTGAAAAAATATTAATTTTATACCCAATTTTATAAAGCAAATAAAACAGTAAGTATTAAATATGAAATTCTAAGAAGACATAAAGTAAAGCATTTAATATAATCACATCGACATGAATCAATAGCTCAATGTTCATGCCCTAAAATTATTCTTTACTGTGGCTTTTATTTATTCTAAAGATAGGGATTATTCTTTCTAGGTGTTTTTATTATTAAGTTTTTTGTGTATCACACAGCATGGTGCTCAGGGCTCACTCTTGACTCTATGCTGTGGCTCACTCTTGGTGATGGGATCATGAGAAGAGCTGAGGGTGGAAACTGGGTCATTAACATACAAGAAATAAACCCTACCCACTATACTATCTTTTCCATGTCTTCTTCTAGGTTTTAATTAGACTTTCTTTTAAAAAAATATTTTACTGACATTAAAATCCTCCTGCTGTGAGTACCTAAGTAGAAAGAGATGAGTTGTCCTGCTCTACTGTTTCAAGACAATATTGGAATTTTCAGAAGTGTCTTTATAAAACTGAGGGCTAAGCATGGAGGAGAACACTGGACCTGTGGGTCTGGTCACTACTGTTTACATACATACTATTATTTGAACCAAAATTCCCTATAAAATTAAGATTATGTACCCATATACCATGGTGGCAAAATATTGGAAAGTAGTACTACTATATACTGATTCCTATTAAAGACACATAAAAAATGTAAAAGTGTAAGACTAAACACCTGAAACTAATACAGTGTTGTATTAAATTTTATCTTAATAAAAGGTAAGAAAAATTCTATGCCACACTACTTGTAAAATCACTTTTGAATGTGGATACTTGATGCCTCGAAGTGAATACTTTTTAAAACTGTTTATTTCTCTGTTTGGGGGGCATTCCTGGCTGTACATAGGAGTTATTCCTGAATCTGTGCTCAGGAATCATTTCTTACAGACTTAGAGGACCAACTGGGATGTCGGAGATTGAACCCTGGTCAACTACATGCAAGGCAAATGCCCTACCCACTGTTCCGTTACTCCAATACTTTCTATGTTGATGTTTATTCAAACCAATATTTTATATGTTGATGTTTATTCACCTATTTTAGTATTCAGTTAATTCACTAGTCAAAGAGTATGTGCAAAAAAATCTGGTTTTCTGCCAATGTTAAAATATTATTGTTATGATATCAACTAGCAGGCTAAAGGCTAAATAGCTATCTCTAAATAATAATGCAAAAGAGGCTACTTTTTTCCTGAAAAGACATAGCCTCATTTTTCAGGCTGTGTTATGCAATGACTCATCTTTTATTCCAGTTAATCATGGTACAAAGCTATTCAAAAGAATCTCGGATCAACATGAATAGTATTATAAACCCAGGCAGGAGTTCAGAGGTTTCTACAAGAGATATCTATAATTATTGCTCAGACTGCCAACAGCACAATAAAAGGACTACACTTCTGAATAGCAGATATAAATTTCATATTAGCCTTATGGACTATACACAGATTAAATTCTAAAATTCAATTAATTCAAGGTTAAAGCTACATACATATTTGAAGAAATTGAGCAGTGAGACTATTCATGATATTGTGCAGCATTGAGCATCATTGAATGTTATATTGGACTACTCAGAAAGGTACAAGAATATGATTTTAATCAAAACTTTTACTTATTTTTAAATTAGGAGGATTAATTACAAAATATTTAATAGAGCATTTAGAAAGAACAACATAGGCTTTCTTCAAATTCACCACTTTAGTGACTGCATAATATTGCTTTTTATTTCTATATGGTGTTTCACTTAAATGCAATTTAGGATGAAAAATAATAATGTGTACATATCTCACTATTATGAAAGTGTTCATAAATACTCTGTTTAAATAAAGTTCTGCCTGTGATATGTTCCCTATATTATGTCTAAGAATTGCAATTGCTGAGCCTTTTATAAATTGGTATGTTTCTCTAGTGTTCTCACCAGAGGGATTTTTATCAGTTTTCCTTTTCTTCAGGCAATCTTGAGCATACTTTTTTATTCAAATTTGACAATATTAGTCAATTGTTTATTCTCTTTCAAAACACTAGAGAAAAATAATTTTGTTATTTTGATGTTCATTTTTAATACTTTTTATCTTCAAAAACTCATCTATTATCTACTATTGGCTAAATGTTTTGCTGCTGAAGCAATTATTTTCAGCTTCCTATATTAGCTAAACTCTTTGCTTATAATTGTGACTATTGCTACAAGGACCAGATATTTTTAAAACTATCACATATGTTGATTTATAGAACAAATGTTTATCAGTCAACAAATATGTACCAAATACTATCACAGAATGAGAAATTTAGCATAAAGCATGAAAGTGAAAGTCACAAATTAAAGTAATTACAAGAAAATGAACATACTTTCCAGACCATGGTAAACATCTATGTCTTACAGTGTCTTGTAGTCTTTCAGTCAAGGGGAAACATTATAGCTTTGTCTTGTTTTTAAAGTACATAGCTCTGGCTATTTTTATGTTGGCCAGTGGAACTGCCTTCTTTGTGCACTGGGTTACCATGAGCTGATAACATTCTTCATCCATGTCTAAGTGATGTTGCTTAAGCAAAAGACATAACAAGCCAGAAATTCTATCAGTTTGGATTTATCTCTGAACACCTATGGAGTGCTCCAAACACAATGCAATTTTGTTAAGTAAATGAATGATGTCATTTTTTTAAGAAAATAATTTATTTAAAGGAAGGAAAAAGAAGTGCAAGGAATGAAAAAACAGGGAAGCTTCCAGATTATGGAAGGGTCTGTTAAAGGACTCTTGAATGATGTTGATTTTGGAAAGTAACAATCGTAATGAGATGGGATAGAATATTAAAATTAAATAGAAACAAGATTTTCTTTTAGTTTTGACAAGGAAAAAATCATGGGTTCTTGAAGACCAAGAACCAGCATGATCCAACTTGAGGAAGACCATCAGACATTACCAAAATATGCAAACTAGTTAGCAAAGGAGGAAACTGATAGTATTTTCTTATCTAATTTTTAAATATAAAAAGTATAGTATTGCATTTTATGATAGTTTAGACAACACAAATACAGTAGTGTTTACATTCATGTTTATTGAGTATATAATCGTCCCACTCTGCCTCTACTAAGATTTCCAAGACCCGCCACTACCATCTTAGTATCACTTCTGGTTCACCTCTTTTTTGCTTGGTAACTTTAGTTCTATAGTCAAAATCTAAGGATTTGTTGCCATGTATTGTCTTGTTTCCTTATATACTATGTAAAAGTGAGATAATCTGGTATTTGTCATTGTCCCTTTGACTAATATTACATGACCAGTTCCACTAAATTGTAGCAAAATGCAATATACATATGTACATTATTAAAAATTAGAAAATAAAAGCAAGCAAAAAGGGTAAAATAAGGCAGAATATTTATACTATGTAGAGATTATGACTGTTATCATTCTTATGGTATAAATGCAAATACATTGTCTTTTATGTAACTTTAATTTATATGAAATCACTGTGTCTAATACTACATATGCCTCTTTTCATTCACTCTTCAGCTTTCCATTTTAATAATTCTTAAAATCTCATTTAAAGCCCATGCTTTGTTCAAATGTCTGTAATTATCTTTGAAAATGTCCTTCATATCTGGTTTTATAAATAATGTTAAATTGAGTTCACATTTCACATTTTCTGTAGCTGTTAAGTCTATGTGAAGTGTCAGCTCTTTGCTATGTTAGTAAGTTGTTAAAAAGATGGCAGCATTTGTGAAATACATTTTTTACATCAAGAAAAAACATGGGCAAAGTTATCCAGGTTCTGCACATGATAAATTAATAATAATAATAATAATAATAATAATAAAAGAGACCTTCAATAATCTGATTCCTTTGGGAAAGGTAACAAAAACAAATATAAGCAAAGGAGGACATGTTGAAAGTTTTTGCATGACAAAACTTAGTCTAAATATAAAGGCATCAATCTGAAGAGGAGCAATATATGGACATAATTCTTCAGAAAAACGACTGAATCCTCAGATGTGACTGAAGTCTAAAATTCTTTAAAGCACTAGATGTCTCAACAGCAACAACAAAAGAAACTAGCCCATCAAAAGTGGGGAACGCCAGTTAGAGGGGAAATAAGGGAGGTCCCAAGACCAAACAGGTGTAAGACTGCTAAGTAGTAAGCTAGGTACAGAGGGGACCACATATTCTAGCAGCCCCGGGAGTGAGGGAGGAGGATATTGGAGGTAGGACAGGAACGGAGGTGTAGGGAGGACAAATCAGTGATGGGAATCCCCCTGATTTTATGTAATTATGTACCTAAAATATTATTGTCAACAATATGTAAGCCACTAGGACCAAAATAAAAATTATATTAAAAAACAGTGGGGGAAGGATATGAGTAGGCACTTTCATGAACAAGACATACAAATTGCCAGTAAGCATATGAAAAAAGTCTCATGTCTTAG
The DNA here is from genome assembly GCA_004027635.1 of Crocidura indochinensis. Classification (NCBI taxonomy): domain Eukaryota; kingdom Metazoa; phylum Chordata; class Mammalia; order Eulipotyphla; family Soricidae; genus Crocidura; species Crocidura indochinensis. Next base: position 23,490 of record PVKC010010233.1, read on the forward strand.
TTTAATGTAATGGGAACCAAAAAACAACAATGAGGTATCACCTCATACCAATAAAAATAACATATATCCAAAACATTGAAACCACAGTGTTGATAGGGATGCTGTGAGAAATGAACCCTCATTCACTGTTGGTGGGATTGTTATATAGTTTATCCTTTAGGGAAAGCAGTATGGAGGGATTATTTGGGGTGGGGGGTTGGGCCACACTGGTGATCCCTAGGGTTTACTCTTTCTCTATGCTCAGAAATCATTTCTGGCAGGCTCAGGGAACAATATGGGATTATGGGAATGAAATATGGGTTGGCTATGCGCAAGGCAAAAGTTCTATACATTATAGTATTGCTCCAGACACAGGAGTTTTTTTTAAGTAAGAATCAAGCTTCCAATTAACACAGTTTTCCACTAATAGATATCTATGCTCAACATGAAAGAAAATAAAAAACATTAACTTAATTAAATTAATAAAATATAAACATTAATATAACATATAAAAACATAAGTGCACACTCATATTCATTGCAACTCTATATAGTAGCCCAGTACATAAAAACAGCCAAAATGTCCAATATCATATACATGAATAAAGGACTGTGGCATACATACACAATGGAATAATATAAAGTCACTAGAAAAAAATAAAACGCAATTTTCTGCAACTTGGATTGAATTGAAGGAGATTACGCTGAGAAAATTGAACCAGAGGCAGAAAGACAGACAGAGATGTTTTCACTTATCTGTGGCATACCGAGAAAAAAAAATCAAGGACCTGACCAATATTAATGAATAATAAGTCATGGTTACTAAAATACTGGCCTAAGAGGACCAGATTGAGAGAAGAGAAGAGGTTAATAATAGTTTGACTGGAAATGACATAGGGGTATGGGTACTAGGTCTCAATCATAGTGGCTTTGCTAAGCGAGGTAGCACTATGCACTGAAACCAAAACTGACAGCTAAGAAAATGGGGTTGGGACTGGAACAATAGTCCATAGGAGAGAGCACTTACTTTGCATGTGGCTCTCCCAAGCTCAACTCCCAGCATTCCTTATAGTCCCTCAATTCCAATCAGTACTGAACTCTGAGAGCAGAGCTAGGAGGCGTTACCCCTGAGCATATCTGTGGGTTTGATTTTCACAAAAAATTCCCCAACAAAAGAAATAATGTGGGAGAGGGGGGTGATGGAGAACATAGAATCAGGGTGACTTAAAGAGAGGAGAGGGTCGTTGGAACTTTAGTGACAGGAATGTGCAATAACTGTACAATAATTCCTGAAACTTGAATATTAATATAACCCTATTTTATTATCATAATATCAGGCTTACAAAAATATTTCTTTGAAGAGCTGGAAAGATAGCAAAGCAGTAAAGCATTTGCCTGTCACTCGGCTGATCTAGGATGGACCTTGGACTTTGGTTCGATTTTCCCAATCCCATATGGTCCCCTGAGCCAGGAGCAATTTCTAAGTGCATGGCCAGGAGTAACCCCTGAGCATCACAGAGTGTGGCTCAAAAAGCAAAAAAAAAAAAAAAAATCCTTTGATATAGCTATTTGAGTGCTTTCCTGCTAACAACAGCCCCCTTTAATTTTGGAAACACTATAGAGTTCTGATCTAATAAGACAATGTAGTGAGGTATGCTGAAAGAGAGACAGATCTTGTTACAATGGAGCTGGGAGTCAAAAATACTTGGAGAGTATTCTTCCTTCGTTTTATAGAAGGAATGTGGTGATTTCCCATTTTCTCCTCTTCTCAAGACAATTCTTGGGGAAATCTATATTTTCTGAAGTTTGTAGATACACCGACATGATTGTATTATGAAAACTCCAAAGCTAGGCTGGAGAACAAGCTCTCTTGCATTTGATGGTGGAAATGGGTATCGTTCTGCTCTCTAACCACAAGTGGGTTCAACATGAGAAAGCAGACATTTGGGGACATTCAGAGGTTGCATTTTTGCTTCAAAGTTTGCCAAACATTTTCTCATTTTCAATAGATAACTGAGCTATAGCCAGTTTTGAAGATATTTGTAATATATCACAGCATCACAGTCAGTTATGTTTTTCTATCATTCATATATTTTTCTATTATTTCCTCCCCTTTTTTTCGTTAACCCCCAAAGGATTCATGATTATCATGCAGGCAAAATTTGTCAAGCTGTAGAATAGGGATGGAGCTGGTCTTCTCCATCCTCATCCCTCCAGTGTCCCAAGAGGAATATACTCTGACAGAAGCAAATGAGAAGCTTTGTTGGGTAAAAAAAAAATTTTGAGTTTCCACTGGTATGATTTCATCAGAGAAATAATAGAGTTTCTGTCGTTTCCATTCAGTGAACTATTCACTCAGAGTGTCCAGTAATGCAAATAAGTTAGCTTCAGATCACTCCACACAAAAGGTCTCAAGAACAAGTGAGAGGAGTTAAAAAAAAATGACTCTGTGATTGGCCCCATCATGTCCTACTTATG